>FIZR01020887.1:0-12825 GCA_900060175.1 Ferrisia virgata | reverse complement strand
TTTTTCGCCCCCCCCCCCCCCCCCAGTCTGAAATATGTGGATTTTTGGTCTTTTTTTTTCTCATTTTTTGAGTTTGTTCCCTGCATACCTTCCCTCCAAATTGTGTTAGGAAGTTGAAATCAGGTATGTACAGTCAGTAGGGATCATAGATATGCCTTTTGAGAGTTTCGATTTTTTAGCATATATATCCAAGAAATCAACCTCCTAGGTCAATGAAGAGGGAAAATACGAAGAGTATTCTCCTTTTGGACCTTGGAAAAAGGCTGTTCCTCCCCTATATCCCCACCAAATTGAGCTAAGAAGCTAAAATTTGATATGTATGTATAGTGAAGGCCGTAGATGTGCCTTTTAGGGGTCCTGACTTTTTCAGCCCCATTTCACCTCCTCACAGTCTGAAATATGTGGGTTTTTGGTCTTTTTTTTCTTATTTTTTGAGTTTGTTCCCTGCATATCTTGCCTCCAAATTGGGTTAGGAAGTTGAAATCAGATATGTACAGTCAGTGGGGACCATAGATATGCCCCTTTTGAGGGTTTCGACTTTTTAGCCCCATTGAAACCTTACAACTCGGAATCCTGATTAGGAAAAAATCATAGCAAAGCGATGTTTTTTTTTTCAATTCTCATGATTGTAATATGTTACGAAAATCAGGCTGTAAAAGCATCGTTTTGAGATGCTTTTTTTTTCTATATTTATAGGAAAATGAAAACACCTTGTGTAAAATCTATATAGTACGTACCTACGACGTGCGAAAAAAAAAGAAAAGAAAAAAAAAGGTAACAAGGAAAAAACTTCCGAGATTTCCAATTTATAAAACTGGTAATTTTTTGCGAAGGCGTTTGCGAGAGTGAAATAGTCGAACGTTGTGTCGTTGGCTCTATACTCGGATGCTTTCGTCGACTACACGTAGAAAAGAAAATTGAAAAACTTCTTTTTCAAATTTATAAATGTAATATGTATGTGTAATATGTATTTTCCTCGATTGTAATTTTTTTTCTCCTCAGCGTTGAAGCGAATGAACGTAGTACATCGTGATACATATTTTTATTCATCGAATAAGCACATACGTACTTTTGTCACAACTTTTTTTCTCTTCTTTTTGGTTTCGCTTGTTAATTCGAAAAGAATTACGTTTGCGTGGATGTTTATTGGCGTGGTTTTTTTGCTTTGTTCACCGGAAAAGGGGTTTCGGTAGTGTGTAGCTTTTTATAAGCTTAGAGCGTAAACTTTCATTAACCGACGACGACGACCACTACCACTGATAGCTGTAGTACGGGAGCGTTGTTGTTGTTGATGTTGTTGTTTGTTGGGTATAAGGTACTTCTGTATACCATGATGGTACGCAGGACCTTAATTATGAATTTCAAAGCACGTATAAGAGAATTGTATATTAACGAGATCTTTAGGGACTGTTAATAGAATTCCTCGATAGAAGCTCTCCGGTCTTTATCTCGTATCTAGTATAAGACGACGCTTAAGCTCAATTTATAACTCGAGATATTGGAAAAGCCATACGGTAAAGAAAAGGGGCTTGTTAGGAAATATCGGTGGCGGCGGCGGATGGCGGTTGGTGCCGTTGCCGGATTCTTGTATGCCTCGACTCGTACGTCCGCCGACTGTAATTTAAGTTCAAGAGGTCTCCGACGTGGTGGTCGAGTGCGCGTGTTCGCCACTTCGGGGTCGTCCTGTCGTTGTCGTCGTCGTCGTCGTCGTCATAGTCGTCGCCGTCGTCGTCATAGTCGTCGCGTCGGGCTTATACACCGAAAAGCGAAAATGCGACAGATAAAAGTTTCATTTTGCCCCGAAGTGTATACACTTTAATGGCGTATAATTAAGATTTCTAGGCGAGTTTAGAGATCGGTGGCGCGTTTCGTACAATATACTATGTACTTACGTATACTCTTTTACTTAATACTTTGACTGTAATGCTACGTTTTGTGCTGTACTGTGTGCTGTGTACATATAACTTTCGGTGGTAGAGTGAATTTTCGCACTAGCCAACATTGTATATAATCTTGGTGTATGTGTGAGGGAGGGAGAAATGAAGGAAGGTCGGATAAAAACTCACTGGGACCGGGCTAAGTTGCTCGTTAAGCGAAGATTCGTTGACCAAGTCCGTAATTTAGACTTTTAACGGTTAGCAGATCTGTAAATTCGAGCCTTGAGCAAGGCGAATGGTATATTTGCTGCGTGGTCTGGGTACATGGAACTTATCTCCCAATAATTATGAGTATTGTAGAACGAAAATACCTATTTGTTTACTCAAATGTTTCTTGAACTACTAATGAATTTTGGTATTTTTGGAAACTCACCGAGCCTCCCCCAGGATGAGTGTATGTGAGCTACTGTTAACATCTCAGTATTATTATCGTAGGCTCTTCGTGTTACTGTTTATGTTTACTCGAAACAACATCTGAACACAGAATTTTTTTTCCAATAAGTGTTCACTCCAAACAATGGCTAAACATAACTTGAAATTGCTCAAACGAGTAATGCATGAAAAAAAAAACAATGCATCAAAGATATGCATCTAGAGATCCTAATGAATTTACAAGCGAAATTTCAACCCTTTGGGACACCTTTATTATCCCTGGTTATGGGTCAAAACGTTATTTCTTTTCAGCCTGAGCATTGAAAATTTTTACTCTCGCGAATTTCCAACCGATTTTTTTCAAATTTTTGTAGATGGTGGACCATACCAAATAACATTTTTGGGTGGTTTTAAAAAAATTTTCGATTAGTTTTTTCTAGCCGAAACGCATATGTAGAACTTCGAATCGAATTTTCTACATGAAATTTCAGAGAGACAAGTATGAAAAAATTCTATTTTATGTACCTAGTCCTTACGCACCATGTGATATTTTTTTCTAGAATTTTAAAAATAGAAGAATATGTTGAATAGCTCGAAAAACCGTTTTTCCACCGTGTTTTTTGCTCATAAAATAGTCTTTTATACACCGCTTGGCCAATTTTCCCTTCATTTCGTTTCTTTTTCGTAATTTTTGTGTAATTTTTTAATCAAGGTATCTAAGTGAAGCACAAAGTTAAAAATCGAAACTTTGAATTTCTGCTTGTTCTAAATTATCATTCAGAAAACTTGGCCACAGATTTGTGTCCTGCACTTCAAAGTAACCCTATTGTTAAAAATCATCGACAAAATTGACAGAAATTCGTAAAAAAAGAAGACAAATGATCTATAAATTTCGAAAAATAGCTAAAAATTGACTTGAAATATGAAAAAATTGTTGTAAATCGTTATAAATGGGGTATTAATTCGACCAAAATGCGTTACAAATGCAGGAAAGTGATCAAAAATTTCGAAAGAATGTTGATAAACATGTAAAAATTGACGTAAAACATGAAACTAAAAAGATGAGAATCATTGAAAATTGCGTGAAATATTGACAAAAATTGATAAAAAGTGCAGAAATTTTAATAAAAATCAATGTTGAGGAAAATGCGAAAATTACCCAAAAATACAAGAAAAAACGTCGAAAGACTTCGAAAATTGGGTAAAAAGTTGACAGAAAAACGTAGAAATGCAGAAAATTGATCAGAAATCACTAAATAATGTTAAAAAATGGTTGAAAATTGACTGAAATTGTTAAACATCATTGAAAATTGACTAAAAATGTATCAAAAATCATGAAATACGCTGAAATATTGGTAAAAATTGACCAAAAATCGTTAAAAATCATTGAAAAATGAGTGAAATTTTGACAAAAATGGGTAAAAAATGCTGAAAATTGATTACCAATTATGAAATTATGTTGAAAAAAGAGTAAAGTGGCCAAAAAATCGTTAAAAATGTTAAAAATTTGTTATAAATTTGACAAAAATATGTATAAAATGCAGAAAATTACAAAATAGAGTTAAAAATTTGAAGAAAATTGAACAAAAATTGCTAAGAATCATTGAAAATTGGGTTCAATTTTAGCAAAAATAGGAGAGTGAATTCAAAAATTGATTAAAAACCTCGAAATTATGTTCAAAAATGAGTGAAAATTGACCAAAAATCGCTAAGAAACATTGAAAATTGGGTTCAATTTTGGCAAAAATGAGAGAATAAAGTCAAAAATTGATTAAAAACCTCGAAATTATGTTCAAAAATGAGTGAAAATTTATCAAAGATCGTTGAAAATTGAATGAAATTTTGGTAAAAATCGGTTATAAATGCTGAAAATTGCTCAAAAATAAAAAAAAAATGTTGAAAATTGGACGAAAATTGACCGAAAATTGTTAAAAATGATTCAATATTCAGTAAAATATTGACAAAAATGTATAAAAAGGACAAAAATTGACGAAAAATTAAGAAAAACTGTTGAAAAATGGATGAAAATTAAAATGAAATGTGAAAAAAGTTGTTGAAATCGATGGAAAATTCAGTAAAAATTTGACAAAAAAAAGTTAAAATTTTTCGTGATTTTTAATACTTTTGCTGCATTATTACGCATTTCTGTCTATTTTTTTACTAAAATGTTGAAGATTTTTTAACAATTTTAGATCAATTTTCACGTTTTTTCAACCCATTTTTGTTAGATTTTCAGCCAATTTTCAATGGTTTTTAACGATTTTCGGTCAATTTTCACATATTTCTCTATTGACATCGAAAGATGTTTGTTAGCGCATTCTGGAAAAATCGTCAACAGTTGACCGTCATCATTGGACTGACACCAGTGGACAAATTTTTATGGTCTGGAATGACATCCATGCACTTTTTTTATGGATTGATTTTATGATTTTAAGTTGAAATGTTGAGGAAAATTAGAGATAATTAAAGTTGATCCGTAATTAGTTTATCTTGAATCTGAATTGACTTCATGATTTTCAGTTGAAATATTAAGGAAAATTAATGAAAGTCCACCCAGTGACAAGTATTAAATAAAAAAAAATACCAATTTCATTTAAAATATCAAAATTTACATTATTTCAATGTTTGCTCTTTGCGTATAAAGAATTCTAAGTATATTTTTCATTCGTTTTTATAAATTTCGGCATTTTAAACCCATTTTTGTCGATTTTTTACTCAATTTTGGGTGACATCGAGTAATTATTTATTCATATTTTACGTCAGTTTTCATCTATTTTTCAAAATTTTCTCGTAATTTTTGGTAAATTTTCTGCATTTTTAAAGAATTTTTGCCAATTTTTTCGATAAATTTTATCGTTGTGAAATTTTAAATTTGAGTATTTTTATTATGCGATTGGTGTTTATGGGCGTAGTTTGAGCTGCTGAACATGAATCTAGTGCTAGTTTGTTTATGTGTTAATTTCATAAGCACGAAAAATAATTTTTTCTCAACTATTTTTATTCCTTTGTCTTCACATTGCGTTTTTGATTTCTTTTCGTAACACGAAGACGACGAGACGTTTCTAATTAGAGAAAATTAATATTTTTTACCCATTAAAAAATACGAAAAGTAAAATTCTCCAGTGAATTTGTAACGAAAAAACTTATTTTATGTTGAATTTATTGTGTTTTTCTAAGGAGTCAAAATTGTATGGGCAGCACCCTTTTGTACGACAGTGAACAACATTTTACTTCGGACTTATGTTTAATTTAAACACTTTGTCTGCTTTGTCTCATCAAAAGACATTGTTACATTGCTAAGAGCTCGTTTCTTACTAGTGCACATAAGCCCGATGTAAAATTTAGGTATACGTCTCGATGTTCTTTTCTAACGTACGTCTTGTTGTTGTCGTTATCTTTTTTCTTTTAATTACTTTTTTATTCGGTATACGTAGCTGGATTTTTTTTACGTGTTTTTATGTGTATACTTTTTTCAATCGTAAAAAAAAGACTCGCGAGATCGATGGTACTCAAAATATCCAGAAATTGTTTTTCCATTTTATTTTTGATTGGCGCCTACGCATCGTTAAACCTTTTATATATATTTTTTTCCAAATATACACGCTGCTCGTATATATACTTAATACTTATCTACGAGAAGAAAGAGCAGTGAAGACGAGCTCAAATGGTATAATAATTAAGTGTTTTGTGTGTTTTTTGTTCAAACATTTAGATATACGTAACGTCAAGAAACACATGGCTATTCCAGCACTTGGCTTCACTTTTATAATTCACTTCCATACGAACGTGTACCAGTTGGTTTTTATAATAATGCTCCCGAGCAGACGTATCCTTCGGAGAGAGGATCTGTTACATATTAAGTAAGTACATATACAAGCAAAAAACCTTTCTTAGCCCCTCTCGACATGTGACCGTATGGGTAGCTAAAGCTAGGGCTACGATATACAGATATAGTATAAGAATGTATGTATGTAGATGTACCTACTCGTGGTATCTCGAAATTGCTACTTTATAACCGGATACCGGACATAGTACGTTTGGTATTTGTACACACATCTACACTGGTGTATATTTTAGAAAATACGAGTTTGCTCGTAGTACGACCACGCTAATGATAAATTAATGATCAAATCGTAAACTTGGGGTTCGCGCAAGACGCGTTCTTATACACGTATAGAATTGAATCGAATGCACCAAGTGTTTTGTATGTGCTTAAATGTATGCATAAGTATAGGGAAGTTTTAATCGTAGAATAAGGAGAGGAATATTGGGGATGAAATTATGATAATTTGAGAGAACATTTTGAAAACTCATTTGTTCTATGTTTGAATGAGTCAAGTTTGTAGATTTTGGACAAATTATTCTTATTGCTGAAAACTGTGCGATTGGGCTGGTTAAAAGTGACGGATATGAGAGTATGTCTTGATTTGAATTTCTAATTTGCGTAGATTTTTTTCATGGAAGGCAAAAAAAATGTATTTAGACAGTAATTTTTTTAGTAAATTGCCATTGTCTACAATGATTTTAAAATTAGTCCAAAAATATGAGCTCAAAACAAATAATTAAATGACCTCAAGTTCTAAACGAAAGGTACTGCGATAAAAATTAGAAAAATAGATTTTGATTATATCGAAGCTCAATCGATGGTTTGAACTATAATTCTTACTACGGAGGGAACATTTGGAAGGAGGAGGTACAGTTTCATTTAAATCCTGTATGTCTGAACTATGACGTAGAATTTCCCCCTTGAGGCTTTTTTACATTCACGACTCATTAGACATCTTTTAATAAGCTATGAGAATAGTCTTGTTCAGTTCTGATTCTAAGAGATACCATTTGGGAACAAGAACTATCATAGGAATTTCTTTCATCCTCGATGTTAGGGGATTGAAAATTGAAAACACACAGAGACATGTGTTGAATCAGAGTTTTCCATTTTTTAAGCCTCATTTTTCAAATAAAAAACAGGATATTTATCCATTGTTAAAATCGATGACTCTGGGGACTGACCTTATCGATTATTTGCTTCATAATCCTGGAAGTCATTTTGACTATTTTTGAGCATGACTGATTTTTTTTCGGCATTAGAGTAGAGAAAAAAGAGCCTGATTTTCACAAATTAAAAAGATATTTGAATTATCCATCCATTGAATAGAATAAGAAGCGTTGTGAGATGTTTTTTCTTTAATAGTGGCAGGGAAACAGGTAAATATTGAAAAGAATAGCCGAAACACCCAAAAAGCACATCTCTTTATACCAAATTTCAACCTCATGGATCAAGTTGGAGTGGAGTTATGCGAGGAATAACCTCAAAAAATAAGGACAACCGACCAAAATGTTACATATGCGGGTTGTAAAGAAGGAGCAATGAGTTTGAAAAGCTGAAACCTCACAAAAGGCACATCTACGATTTACGTTAAGTCTACGTACCAAATTTACAGTTTCTAACTCAATCCGGACAGAGGTAAGGGTAAGGGTAGAACAGCACTTCTTCAAGGTCAAAAATGGGTAAAACCCTCATATCACCCTTTCTAATTGACCTAGGATGTTGATTTTCGATTATGTTACACAGCTTTGCAATGTCTACTATCGATAGGCTCAAAAAAGAACAATTTTTGCGATTTTAGTCCCTCGACACCCTCTTCCCCAAATTTGGGAATAACTGAATTTTGACTCAAGGTCAACCCCTCCCAAAAACATCAAATCCGCCGCCAGTCGAAGCTTATTTCTCAAATTTGATCGATTTTGGTTGGAAAAAATTAAAATAGAATTTAGGTAAATTTTGAAATCGAGGTCAAGGGGGTAAAAAACGTTGAAGAAATTTTTTTTTTCATCGAATCAATAAATAATCGTTAGGTAAATGTACAACATATCCAAAAATCAGCCCTTTACATAGACCAATTACAACGCCATGAAACCAGTTTTTTTGTTTTAAAAAAATCAACTTTTCACAGCTAGTGCTACACCTTGCCCAAAATGACCTAGAAAGCTGAAATTTGGAATATAAGTACATTGCAGTACAAAAAATAAATTTCATCCCAAACCACCATCGTACTGCACAGCCCTCAAAAGTGGTTTTTTGGGTCTATTTTTAACATAATTTTCTATGTCATATTGTTAATGAAAACCAGGCTGTTACAGTCTATGGACCAACGGCAGCTGAGGGGAGGAATATAAAAAAAAATACGTTTTGGGGTCTTAGAAGACCATTAAGACGATTGTTAACCATGTAGAGATACTCATTTTCATTTTTATTTATCATTTTCCCCCCATGACATTAAAATCACTTACTCCGCTTGATACCAATAAGAATCGCTGAAATTCGGTATATCGACTCAGTTTGGCAACAAATTAGATATATCGGAGTGTGGATGAACTTGGGTCAAAATTCAGTTATGCCCCAATTCGGGGGAGGGAGTGTTGAGGAGTCAAAAATGCAAAAATTGTTCTTTTTTATGCTAATTAACAGAGACTCCAAAGTTGTATAACATATCCAAAAATCAACCTCCTAAGTCAATTAGGAGGGGAGATAGGGGGTTAACCCCCTTTTTATCCTTGAAAAAGGGCTGTTCTCCCCTATCTCCTCATCACAATTGAAGTAGGAAGTTAAAATTTGGTAGGTATATTTAGTTGAAGCCCTTGAAGTTCCTTTTTGATTGCACCCCCTCACAGCCCCTAGAAAGTTATTTTTTGATAGATTTTTCTCATTTTTTAGTTTTTTGAGTTTGTTACTCACATAATTCCCCTTCAAATTGAGCTAAGAAGTTTAAATTAGGTATGTAAATTTAGTAGGGGTGCTAGTTGTGCCCTTCGGGTCTCGACTTTTCAGCCCCATTTCACCTCTTCATAGCGCCAAATATGTGGTTTTTTGGTCGTTTTTTCTTATTTTTTATGTTTGTACTTCGCATAACTCCCTTCCAAATTGAGCTAGGAAGTTGAAATTAGATTTGATATGCCTTTATCTCAGCTATAAAAAAAAAGAATATTGCAACTGAAAGTTCGCTTGGACAAAACTACAGCAGAATTTTGTAAAAATTGATACGTTTTAAGTTTCAAAAAAGCAATTTAACGTTTTATGGTGCAGAATCGAGGTATTAAAAGTATACGTAATTGAATAAAAAGTGAAAATCTCGTAAAATAAACCTGAGGAATTCTCAGGTGGGCAGAAGGGAGCAGAATTTCATTGAAAAAAGCTTTTTACTCCATAACGATTAGCAGTTTGATCAATGACCTGGTTGCTTTGTATAGGTACTTATATTGACTTGGATCCATACACATTGAACTTGTTATCTTCATCACTCGTCAGGGTTCTTTGAATAGTATCTTTTCGCATGTAATAGATACTGAATTGTGCCTAAAATTGATGTCTTGTTATTTACTCGATGAAAAAAATTTTTTTTTGCTTCCAAATGTTCTTTTTCTGACGCGAAAGAGTTGGTATTCGAGGGAGCAAAGAAATCATTCAAAATTACTTAATGATCTGTTGTCCTGCATATTATCTCTTTTTGGTAATTTTTCTCCTCAAAAATGGAACTAAGTATTCGATGTAGATTTCAAACTTAAAATATTTATATGTACTTCTACCTACCTGTATTTTCTTTCACATTCGCCAATGTATAAAAATATCGAATAAGTAAAATTATTACCACGAAGACGACGACGACGACGAAGCTATGGTGGTAATTTAGGTTTACCCAGAGAGGGCATTTACATCATTCTCCATAACGACGAATTAATTCCACGTTATAAGTTCACGTGTTTTTTACCTGCGGTTTTGTGTGTAACCTTGAGAAAACCGACCGGAAACCTTGTACAAAATGCATTTGTTTTGAAAGCGCCATGCCAGCGCCATTAAGCTGGCTCAGTTGTGTAATAAACGTGTGATGGAATAGCGTTCAGGTACCTCTACCTAATACCTGCATAGGCCAGGTAAAAAAGTAAGTTCGTACGTACCTAGACCTACCGAATATTTAACCTACGCTCGTACATATGCGTAAATTGAACATGTTATTGTTAGAAATTAATACGTACACTTTTTTTTTTTTTTTTTTTTGAGAAAACGTTCGTATATTTATACATTACAAATTTTCAACACGTCATTTACAAATTATGTATAATAATATTTATATAAATTTTTCATCTAAATAAAGGTATACATAAATACACGCGAAATTATAGTACATGTACAATACATAAAACAAATTATAAAATATACATTTATGGTTTGTACGTTTAGGTATATACGTACTTAGGTATAGGTATGTATTATAGATATTTGAGAAAAAAATAATCACCCGGTTTATTACATCTTATTGAAAAAAAAAATTCGAGGGGAGGGAAATAGGGAAATCATTCGAGTCAATATATGTACTTATGGTTTGAATTTTCCATCATAAAATTGGCACTTTGTTACGGAAATATTGAAACGTATCACAACATAACATTGAAAAAAATTCTCGTGTGTAAATTGAAAAAAAAAAACAGTTATGATTAAAAGGAAAAAAAAATTTAAAAAAACAATTTTTTTAAAAATCACGCAAACGAAATTGTTTAAAAATTAATTCATTTTTATGATAATGAAATGTACAAAAAAAAGGAAAAAAATTTATATATACACGAAAGAAAAAAAAAATACGTACAAATTTCGTTTAAATAGTCACTGACTAGAAAAATTTTACTATCGTAGGCTACACAATTGGCTTTCGTTTTTCGTCGCTGAAAAAATGTAGTATTTCCAAAGATAAATAATGAAATGACTAGCGAAATCGTACGTACAAAATAATAATGTTGATTTTGATGTAAGTAAGTAGGTATGTAAAATGAAAAACAACAAAAATAATACGATTAGGTTATACTAGCCTACGTGAATTGTTTTGATTTTTAAAGTATAAAAAAAATTACATTTAGTAAGTAGAGAGAAAGGAAAAAAAAAGAAATAGAAAAAAGAGTAATAATAAAAATGCATTTTCTATTCGAATTTGAAAGTTCGTCCCGGGACTAGATTCGCAACTACAAGAATCATAATGATATCGCTTTATCGGTATTTTACAGCTTTAAAAGTTGGAAATATGTACTTCTTCATTTAAAATGGTAGATAGTCATCACTTGTCTCCCAAATTCAAAGGAGATGGTAATTTTTATATATAAAAATATTCATCGTAAAGCGATTCTCTCGTCGTTTTTTTTGAATATAAAAATTTTCCAGGGTATATACAAATATTGTATACAAAAAATAATTTTACTATTTCGAATTAGATATATAAATATGTAAGTAAGTATGATTACACATTACGAAATATTACCACGATTTACGTAATCATTTTTAATATTTCTATCACAGTGAAACCGTTGTGAGGTATTTGCGCATACGTTAATGTCGTTTGGTAATTCGTCGACGAAACGTTTTAAATTCGTCGAGGATTGTGGGTCGTTTCGTATGTGATTTGGTTCGGTTTTCGAATACGATGGTTTATCCGGCGGCGGTGCTTCGCTGTTGCGAGAGTTCAACGTTCGTTTTGATATATTTTCAGTTACCAGGGTTAATATAGGAACAAATTCTGTAATCATTAAGTTCAATTAGTCGTATTTATGGTGGAAATTTGGTCGAGAAGGGGGAAAGAGACGACGATGGTGATTCCACAGTTTAATATTCGATTGTAGAATTCAATTGTGTTGTTTGAATATAGCACGAGGAGATGAAGAGTACCAATAAATAGGTTGATTGTGTTGAGAACAGCTTGAAAATTCTTGCATTTTGAGTACAAACATGGATATGTTCTGATCAAAAAGTATTACAATTTTCACTGGGGGGGGGGGTGACCAGTTATGAAGGGAAAAAAATAAATTGAACGGGTAAAACGGAAAACGTATTTTTAGCATACTTATTAGATGCGAAAAACAATGGATAATACGCAATCTAAGTGGAGAAGGGGGGGGTGTTTTCACAGTCAACTCAACTCACAGTATGATCAATTGTGTACTGCTTCATCAAACAAGGATTTCCATCAAAATATTCATTTAAGTAAATAATCAATTGTTTACTCATAAAAGATGTGGGAAGGGAAGAAGGAGAGGAAGCGATTTAGAAAAACCATACGTGGTTTCGAATCAAGCTCGAGATTCCGAGTATTTTGAGTACCCACACGGCATATGACGTGAAAAATAATATTGCTTCTTCATAAAATATTATCATAAGTAACATATAATGGCGAAAAAGTAAATGAATTGTAAAGTATTTGATACAAACGAGGGGTAGGCATTTTTACATTCTAAAATGAAATTAAAAACATCGGGAAGTACGTATAAGGTACGAATATCCTGTGGAAAAGTGGATAACAGAATAATATTAAAAATAAATGAATTTTTATTATGAAAAAATTCTATGGGCTTGTATTTTTTTCTCTTTCTAATTGAACTAACAAAGGTGAAAATTAACATTTCGAATCTTTTTTTTCGTATCACTTCGTCTCTCTCTCTCTCTCTCTCTCTCTCTCTCTCTCTCTCTCTCTCTCTCTCT
>FIZR01020884.1:0-21355 GCA_900060175.1 Ferrisia virgata | reverse complement strand
TTTTTAAAAAAAAAGGGTTTTTTTTTTTTTTTTTTTTTTTTTTTTTTTTTTTTTTTTTTGTTATTCTGATAAATGACATTCTCTAAAGTGGCGCGGCGCGGCGTAAAACTTCACCATTGAAATATGGTGCAAGGGAAGCACACCCCATGTGCGGTATTCCGGTTGAAATACAAGCGCAAACTTGTAATTCGTTCGTATATCTGCGGTGCGGTTGGCGACTGAGAGAAAGCGTCTTTAAAGATATAACGCTTAGATAGAATACAGACTGCATTTTAAAAATGGAAATTCTACACGTATTGATAGTATAACACTAATGTAGCCCTCTTGATAACAGAATTTGTTCGCTTGAGTTATATACACACTTTCTTTCTATTTCTTTTATGTACGTATATTTTGATCCTTTACTTTATTTTTTTTTTATTTTTCATTTTTATTTTTTTTTTTAAACTTACATGAAATGTAAACTTTCTCTTCGGATATTTTTGTAGAGAGAAAAAAAGTACTCGGAAAAGCTTCTTTTTATAAGCGTTTTTTTTTTTTTTTTTTTTTTACTCTTCTCTTATCAATATTTATCGAGTAACACGTGCTTAACAAATAACCATATTTGAAAAAAAAATTGTTTTCAAATCAAAAGAGAAAGTTCTCCGGATACGATACGATGTACGATATACGATGCAAAAAAAAAAAAAAAAAATTCTTCGAGTTTGAACTTTCAACCAGGCATATTTTTTCGGTCGTTCTTCGAATATAATAATTTATTTAATAAACGAAAATGATGGGCATATCAGCGACTGAATAAATTCTTTTTTCAAAATAAGTATTACACACGTATTATCTACGTTTTATAAATAGTATAACCGTATTATTGTGCACTATGAGTAGTAACTTTCGCTTAAAATGAAATAAATCTTAATGTATACGTTTTTGTTTTTAGGTACAAACTCGGCCCTATTTTGAAATATATTCTTTTCGCGTTTGTTTTATAAATATATCGAAACGTTTTATGGCGGTTGCATACATACGTGACTTGGTGCAGAACTATTTTTGAATTTATATCCACCTATAGGCCGACTTTTAGGTACGTTCGTGCGTGAATTTCTATCATTAGCGGTCTGTCCAAATACTTGGTGTGCGTTGGCGCCTCAAGTAAGTACATCAACAACCATCATCGAGCCAGTAAGTTTTTATTGTGATACTCAGCTTAAGGTTTTACTCAACGTTTATAGCCCGAGGAGTCGTGAAAATTGCCCAGCCACATAAAATTTAAAATGTTTCATCAATTTTGTTTCGGCTTTTTTTTTTTGAAGTAGGTACCCACTACCTAAGTAATATAGATACACCTACTTACTAGATGGATATTTGGTGTTTACACAAAGTTTTCTATAAAGCACGAATTCGCGAATGGTGGATGCATCCGTTGCCATACCGAGTTGAAAATCATTAAAATTATTAAATTCAACGAATACGTAGAAAGATGGATTAGTGGCGGCTAACATGAGTGTCCCATGAAACGTCTGCCAAAATATAACCATAAGTAGGTAGTACTCGCAAAGACCAACAACAAATGTTATTACGATAGGTTGTCTATCTTGCAAATTAAATCAGCTATAATGATTTTTCTCCACGACATTTGAGTTTCTGTGGAAAGAAATTTCTTCAAAAATATGAATTTGATTGCGAAAATAAAAAATATTAATAAAATGAAAAAGAAAATGTAATATAAAAAATTTTTATATAATTAAAATTGAAGGAAGTATAAAGTGTTGGAAGTAAATTTTTTCTGTAGATTTTCCCATGAAGGAAATTTTTTTCATTACGAACCAAAATTTGCGACCCTTGATGTATAGTCCATGTCTTCTAGGGTAATTTTAGTTATTTAGAAAAAGTTGAAAAAATAAAAACTAACAGAACTAGGTTGTTTTGAAAAATTGAATTTTTTAAAAATTTAATTGAAATTTTTTAAATTAACGCTGCGCCTTAGATTTCAATTTTTTCAACCTTTTGTAAATAAGTAAAATTACCCTAGAAGACATGTACTATGCATCAAGGGTAGTAAAATTTGGTTTGAAATTAAGAAATTTACCTTACGGGCAATTCTACGGAAAAAATTTACTTCCAACACTTCGTACTTCTTTCAATTATAATTTTATAAAAATTTTTTACATGGCTTTTCCTTTAGTCAATACTTTTGATTTTCGCAATCAAATTTATATTTAAAAAAAATTCTTTTCATAGAAACTAGAATGTTATGGAGAAAAATTATCGTAGCCCCTTCAATTTGCAAGATAGGCAACCTATCGTGATAACATTTGTTATTCATTTTTGCCAGTACTACCTATGATTACATTGGTAGACGTTTCCTGGGACACCCTGAGAGATATAAATGAAGTCGGGTTCATAAATGGGGGAATAAAAAATAATAAGTATCTGACATGGCTAAAAATGGCCGTAATGGTCTTCTGGGACCCCAAAAATAATTTTGTTGATATCCCTTCCTCCCTCATCCATCGCAGTTCTGTAGATCGTAATAGCCTGGTTTTCATTGACAATATGACATAGAAAATCTGGCTAAAAAATTAAAATCGCAACAGCTTGGTACATGAAAAGGTTACTATAATGAAACTTTTTTCGACGTGGATATGTCTTGGATCAAAAAGTCAGTCGACAAAAAGCGTTACGTTACATTTTTTTAGATCACACTTTTTTGAGCCTCAGCAATCGTGGAGGTTTCATATAAAAATTTTCCTTCATTTGATCAGAATTAATGGTAGTTTAAGATGATTTTTTCATGTAAAATATGACAGGAATTTTGAAAAAGGAGAAATTAAATGTTAGTAAATATATAAAGTTTTAAAACTGACATATCAATACGAAATTTTTTGAAAATATTGACATGAGCTGGTTTTTTTAAAAATTTAAAAATTAAACTTAATCTTAATCACATTTTTTTACATAAAATTTTACTCAGAATAACATTGTAAATAACTAATTTGAAGCGAAGAAAATTACTACTTTTTCATTACTTTTACACTACCCAAAACATTTTTTCACAACCATTCGACAATTAAAAATACGGACCAGATCTTGATTCTTTTTAAAAAAAATAGTTCACACATCAAACTGATCTAGAAACAGTTTCTCAATTTATTTCGAGTATGAATTCGTATATTCTCTTTGTAATTTTAACCTGAATGAGTTTTGATGGAACGTATATTTACGGCAAACCAAGTATGCAATTTTATTAACATGCATACAACTGTTCAAGCGGAGTGATCATCAAGATTGAAGTTTTTTCGGTTTTTGATATATGTATTAAAAATTATTAAACAATAAGAAATTCATCGAAGAGAAGCTTTCAATTCTTCACCACTTTCGAACAATTTTTAACCTTATTTCGGTACTTTTTCCTGACTTTCAATCGCCTCACTTCTTGTTAGACATTCTGAAAGTACCTTTTCTAGTGTTTAAATTTTCTAAAAAAAAAATTCAAATCGAGTTCAAAGTTTTTGCTCGTAATTTTAAATAAAAGGCAAGTAAGAAAAAAATAAACTTTTATAGCTTCTTCATAATCACTAGAATTAGTCTAAACCCGCAACAGATTCAACTCATAATCATGTGATAATTACGTTTTAGAATACTTCGGAGACAATTTGTATTTATTTTCTTTTTTTCTTATTCATCCGTACAGAGAATAACACCAAGTCCAAGCTAGAAAATAGTTATTATAAAACTTTTACTATAGTAATTTGGTAGTAGCTTTCAATTATAATGAACATCCACTTGAATTCTCAAAACTACATTGAGAGGAAAAAAAGTAAGTACAAGTAAACGGTTTTTCTTTTGCGAAGAAGTAGATATACATCGTATAGTTGTACCTACAAAGTCTCAACGTTATTTAAAAAGATACTTATAACATTAGCGCTTGCAGCAGTAGCAGCATGCGCAGCAGCAATCATTTAGCATCTAGGGAAAAGCTATTAGAAGAATAGTGAAAAACCAAGTGTATATTTAAAACTTCCTAACACATTTTCATTTCACTCATAACTTCATTACGTCTAAATTACATTCCATAATTCACTTTTAAATTGATGTTTTTATGACCAAAAATTCACTCGCGCCGCCGAGTTTTGTTCGAGATTACGCTTTAATTATTGGTAACTTTTCCGAAATATTTTCTTTGTAATCGTTTGGAAGCGTATTTTCTTGAAACAAAAGCAGGCTTCGGCTTTTTCAACAGTTTAACCAAGTATCAAGGCCAGAGCAATTTGATTGTAGAAAGAAATACTTTTTCGAGTAGATGAAACAAGTGAAAGGAGGGATTTTAACGCTCGATAATTTGCAGAGTAGAAAAATAAAGAAGAAAATTTCATCGGCGTAACATTTTACAAAGATACCTCCTATCAACTATTTAAATAAAATATTTGCGGCAAAATTATACCTATTAAATGAATGAAAATTCTGAGCGGATTGGTTTCGAGGAAAAATATGCGCAAATAAAATTTCAATTTGTTAATTACTTTTACGCTACCCTGATCGGTATGTAAGGTAACGTAGGTATCTAATTTATACGTACCGGGTGTTCCGCATTTACCTCGCCATCCCTATACCAATGATAGGGTCAACTCATGAGATTTACGTGTATAATGGTTAACATACCCACAAAAACGAAGGAGCTGTGATATACCGTTTTAAAATTTTATTTTCACCCAAGCCTACCGCTCACTTTGAAAATTCGTATAAAAAAATTACAATGATAAAAATTTGCTGTTTGCTTCAAAAAATAGTGTATACTCTCGAGTATGTGATATAAAAATCAAGAGTGAAGGTGAATTGGTTCGTAAAATATGACAAAAATACAAAAAACATGACTAAAAATTTGTAACTGTTTCCGTTTTTTATGAATAACTTTTGAAAAAGCTATTACGAGCGCCTCATTAAAAATTATTTAAATGAACGGGAGAACATTTTCAACTAAGTGATTAAGGTGATAACTGCGAGAGTTGCATTTATACAGAGAAAAAATATACTGAATGGGGAAAAAATATTTAGTAATTTTTGGATAAAAATAGAGAAAAGATTGCAAACTTTTTGGGTTTCTGTTTAAGATATTCAGTGGGGAGAGAGGGGGTGTATTAATATTCATTTTAAAAATTTTTAGTGGAGAGCTCATAATAACTTTTCAGAAGTTATTCGAAAAACTGATTGAGTTGAAAATTTTTAACTGCATTTTTTACACGTATATTGTCACAGTTTACAAATCACTTCATCCCCATTCTTGATTTTTTTATCATAGTCGCTCACTTACATACCTGGCATTGCGGCACAATTGTTTCACTTCTCTCATATTTACTTTCAAAATTCGAATTTTTTTTCTTATTCTTGTCCAAAAAACACTAAATATTTTTAGCCTGATTTTCTGTGCCATATTATCAATGAAAAACAGGTTACCCTATTACTGCCTATTAATCTATGGCAAATGGGGGTGGGGATATAAATTAAATCCATTTTTGAGCCCTAGAAGACTATTACGAGCATTTTTGGAGTTCGGTCAAAAATTTTAGCCATGTTTTTTGCATTTTTGTCATATTTTACGAATCACTTCACCTCCACTCTCGATTTTTATACCACACATACTGGAGGGTATACACTATTTTTTAAAGTGAACAACAAATTTTTATCATAATTATTTTTTTTCGACGAATTTCCAAAAAGATCGGCAGGTCTGGGTAGTAATGAAATTTTGAAAAAAAAATCATACCTCAGCCCCTTCGATTTTTTGTGCATGCTAACTATTAAACATGTAAGTCTCATGAGTTGACCTATCGCTGGTATAAGGTTGCTGAGGTTAATGTGGAACACTCAGTATATCTATTCCTAAAGCAATCCAATAATTTTATGATTGTAAGATAGCCGACAGGTTGCATATTCTGCTCCCTTTTTGTTAAAAAAAAAAAAACAATTTATAGGTATATTTATCCCACTATTGTAATATTATACAGGCTCGATTTTTTTCTCGTTTTAATATTAAAAATATAACGTTCGAGGATATTGAAAAATTTCATCGAAAGTTTGAACACGATAAAACGATCATGTAGGATAAAATTACCTACAGCATAGTTTTAGGTCTTATTAAAGTATACCTAATCTCAGGAATAAAGTAGATCACCGACCCTAAAATAGATTTACGGTTGAATTATTTTGGGTAAAGAGCGACTCTAGCTATAATATTTAAATGCTAAAAGTATCCTTCCGCTTTATCGCTACACACCAAGTGGGTTTTTTTCCCTTCCAAACAACGCAAATTAGGAAACACTCTAATCGAGAAGAATGTATATGCGGAACTAATACCCTAAAATTTCAAAATCTGCAACCACGATTCACAAAGAGTGGTTTATTGTGGTTCGGTTGGCCATGGTCGTTGATTATTTTACCGCGCACATTTCTCACTTTATATAGTGACATATTCGAATAGGATAGGAATCCAAGAACCAAATTTCGTGTTGTACTGCAACGTAGCTCGTAGCTGGTAGCTCGTAGCCTCTCGTCGTCGATGGCAACATCATTAGTTAAGAAAATGTAATTTTATCGAAATGTTGATGATTTGCCAAAGAATGGATTTAGATAGCGCGTAAGTAATTTTATAAAGATGCGATTTTCCGGGCTAAATTCAAGCTAGTATAAAAGCATAAGTACATAACATCCTTATTCTTAACACTTATAACTTATATATATCGGTTACGTATTTGTAGATAAATAGAACTGTATATACCTACTACACGATCTACTTTCAATTCAAAAAATATACTTTGTACAAATCTCTTGTTTGAATGAAAGAATTTTTTTTTTTCAAATCACTGTGAAAAGCTTCTAGCGTTATAAACAGGTAATTCGATCGGAAAGAGGACGTAAAATTGAGAATTTTTTTTTCTAACCACACCTGAGAGCATTTGTTACGAAGTAGAACCGTTTAAATGTCTTTTGAAATATTTATCCTTGGCGCAGATTCTCATACTGATAAGATTACTTTCATCAATTCGTTTCTTATTCGACACACAGAAACGAGAAAACTTTTTCGATAAATTGGTTAGAGAAAATTTTCAACATATTAAAAATGCCTCGAGAAACGAAAAATTCTCACATCCGATCTAATTTCAATTTCATTGCCAACGTTCATCCATATCTGCAGATTTAAAGCGACGATTTAGTTATATACGTAGAAGGAGCAGCAGTGCTTATTCTATGAAAAAATAAATGAAAATGGAAACTATTCGAAAAAAAAGAATCCAAACAATTCGACTCATTTTAAAACGATTTCTAAAAAAAAAAAAAAACTATTGGAACAGACGATAGAAATTCAATGTAACAAAAAAAAAGTAGGTAAAGAAAATTAAAATATTACAAAAGAGGAAAATTTTAAGAGAGCCGAATTGAAAAAAAATAAATTTTAAATTTAAACAACAAAAGGATAAAAATTCAAAAGAGAATATCGCTAATTAAAGTCGAGCCAGTAATTTATATAAAGAATAAGATATTTAGTCACAAGATGCAGAAAGTACGAGTACCAAATAAGTTAATCCGAAAGTGTTGTACCAATAACCTATTTATTTTAATGAAAAAAAAAAAAAATTAAATAAATAGATACCTACTTACCTAATACTTTTAGGAAAATTTTCTTAATAGTTGTAGGATGGGTAGCAATTTGGCATTCGTACAATCCATCGTCTCTTCTCGTGACTGAAGCAATTTGTAATCTCCAATTATTTGGGTATCGAAAATTCAACTCTATCCTTTGATCAATACTATAGGTGGTTCTTCCTACCGTAAGCAAATGCATTATATCGCCTTTCCTTCGAACCCAGCTCACCTGAAAGAATTAAAGAATAATTACATCACAATTACGAAGAAACATTCGGGTTGCTTAGCGTACTTTTGCCAATAAATTCGAAATTGATGGCTATCTTTACCATGAAAAGGCGTACTATATACTTTCAACAAGAAAGCCAGTCCAGCCTTTTCCATACCAAATAAATCACCGGTAAAAAGGTCAGTTAAAAATTTCCCACCGATAGGAAACATTCGATACCTCGAGTTTTGCACTTGGCTGATTATTAATTTAATTTCACATTTCGAATAACGAACGATTACTTGGTTCGTTAGGTTATTTGTACGGCGCGGCCAGTACAAGCCACAGTGAAAGCAATGCTAGGCTAATAACGTTCCTAATTCTTTGATAAACGAGCTGTAGGTATACTATGTACTTTTTTTTTCCTGTATCATTTTCTACAAGTATATGGCGCGTGATAAATCGTTACAGATTTATGCACTTTTCGTTCGCCATTATTTAGTTTGCACAGATTTTATAAAAAGAGTAAAAAATTTGTTTAAAAAGTTATCCTTTTGTTTGCATCTACAAATTATGCGACGATTATAAAGTATTTAGTATTTTTTACAGCTTTTTAATGACGAAATTGTACTTAGGTGGCAATATACGAAAACAGTCCTTTAAGTTTGAAAAAAAATTTGTTTTAATTTGTAAAATAAACGCTTTAGTAGGGGAGCAATGCCTTTTTCAGCATGATTTTCGTGAGATATTTTAATCACAAGACTTGAGAGTTTTTTTCCTAATCAGTATTAAGCGTAGGAAGGGTTCAATATGGCTAAAATGTCCAAGCCCTAAAAAAACATATCCAGAAACCTTACTTAATGCACATACCAAATTTCAACTTCGCAGCCCAATTTGGAGGGGAGTTATGCGAAGAACAAACTCAAAAAATAAGAAAAACCGACCACAAAACCACATATTCGGGGCTATGAGGGGTGCAATGGATCCCCAAAAGGTACATTTAGGGCCCCTACTAAATGTACATACCAAATTTCAACTTCCTAGCTCAATTCGGAGGGGAGATGGGGAGGTACAGCCCTTTTTCAAAATTAAAAAGAGAAAAACTCTACATCTCCCCTCTTAATTGACCTAGGAGGCCTGACTCAAAAAGGAACAATTTTTTCGTTTTTGGCCTTTCAGCGCCCCCTCCTCCAGATTGAAGCATAACTGAATTTTAACTCAAGGTCATCCTCACTCATATGCATCTAATCCGCCGCCAAACTGAGCCGATTGACTGAATTAGGCGACACTTTTTTAGCCTGATTTTCGTGACATATTATGGAGGGGAGTTATTCGAGGAACAAACTCAAAAAATGAGAAAAAACGACCAAAAAAACACATATTAGAGGCTGTGTAGGGGGAAATGGGGCTAAAAAATCGAGGCCCCCAAAACGCACATCTAGGGCCCCTACTAAATGCACATAGTTCACTTCAATTTCCCAGCTGAATTTGGAGGGGATTTAAGTGAGGAACAAACTCAAAAAATGAGAAAAATGAGAAAAATGAGAAAAAGTGATGAAAAAACAACTTTTTTTGGGATGTGAGGGGGTGTAATGAAGCTATAAAGTTGGAACCCCTCAAAAGGCACATCTAGGACCCCAACTGAATGTACATACCTAACTCAATTTGGTGGGGAGATAGGGGAGGAACAGCCTTTTTTTAGGGTCAAAAAAGGGGAAACCCACCATCCACCATATCTTCTCTCCTAATTGACTTAGGAGATTGATTTTTGGATATGCTATGCAACAATTGATTTTCTAGCAATTAGTTTTAAAAAAGGGTAATTTTCGCCTTTCTGACCTGTCAGCACCCCCTTCCCCAAAATGGGGCAAAACGGAATTTTTACCCAAATTCATCTTTACTCATATATATCTAATCCGCCACCAAAGTGAGCCGATTGACTGAATTGGAGCGATTTTGGTCGATATCGAGCGGAGTAAATGATTTTGACGTTCGGAAAAAAAAAACAAAAAAACAAAATAAAATAAAAATAAATATCTTACATGACTAAAAATCATCTAAATGGTCTTCCAGGACCACAAACCGGATTTTGTTGATATTCTCCCCTTTAATCTTCGTACCTCGATATACTGTAATAGTCTGTTTTTATTGACAACATGACATAAAAGATCAGGTTAAAAATTGTAAAATGTAAAGGATTTTAAAGTTCTGAAGGAGCTCAGGATGGCGTTTCAATTTTAGTTTTTTTCGAAATGGCAGGCGGTGAAAAAAGCTGCGAAATTACGTCAAATAAAATTTTGGTCTTCTAACTTAACCCCCTCCAATCCTCCTCTATTTGGTTTAAAATTTTAAAGCATAAATAAAAAATTGTAAAAATTTTTTTCTTTTTTTTCTTTTTTTAGCGTTGATGTGTCGTAGTGAACCAAGAGAGATGAGAAAAAAGTTTTTGCAATTATTTTTCCTTATTAAAAGGTACAAAATCAAGTTTAAAAGTGAAAAAAATCATTTATTATGAATTTTTTCAAGATCATGAGTAAAAATACGATATTTCATAATTTCTGACGAAATCAATCCTCTTATTTATTGTAAGAGGATTGATTTTGCCTTTTTACCTCAAAAAAATAAGAAATTGATGAATTCCTTTCATTTATTATACACAATTTTGTACTGCCTGAAAAATGAAAAAAATTCTAAAAACTTTTTTCGTGATCTCTAGTGGTTCATTACAACACAAAGATTTTGAAATTTTTTTTCACTACACATTACTAAATTTTGAAAAAAAAAAAATTATGTAAAAAGAATATATATCAAATTGAAACGCACTGGTTCCCAGCACTCAGATAGAATTTTGTGGTGAGTCATTGCATCTGCATCAAGATGTATTGTACATGACGCGCTGGTTTTGACTGAATAAAATTAAGAAAAGAGCTGTGGACTGTATCTCAGCAGTGAAGGCCATGTAACGAAAACCTTCATCCAATGTTCAAAATTTCTCACCTTAAGTCCACCATTTCGTTCCTCCTTTGACGTATTCAAGCGGAAATAAGGCCTTTGAGACAAAAACCAACACTATATTTTTAATCTACCCACTCGAATAGATTCAAAATTATTCGTATATCTTTTTTAAAAATTTGCATAAATCCTCCAATCAACTCTTTTAATATTTTTTTGAGAAAAAATTTTGCATTCAGTTTTCAAATTTTTTACTTCGAACCACCAATTTGGTCCATTCTGCGTTGTGTGTTCAATGATTATTTCACTCAGCGCATACGCGGTTGGAAAATTTCCATTACAAATTTCATATTAAGCCTTCAATATAATGGTGAAATGAGGTCTCATTTTTTTATAACATCTTGAACAAGAAACAACCTCACAAAATAACTGAAAAACACCGAATAAATTGTTATTAAACGTCATGACACGTGGTCTCAGTAAGATACCTAGATACTCTAACCTACATTTTTTTTTTTAAATCCTTTTCATCCTGCCAATATGCTGTGCATAGAGAGGGTGGTAGCATACCCGGAGGGAAATGAAAAAAACATAGCTTTCGTCCTTAGGTAAGCTAAATTATTTATTTATTTTTAATTTAATGAAAATACCGTACGAATTCGCGAGTTTTTAAATTGACTACGAGAAACAAGTAATTTTTTTCTCGAAACTTTCTATTTTTTTAACATTACTGAAATATTTTCCAACATTTAATAACCTCAAAATAATATTATACGATCTTTTGTATTTACAATAAAACTTGCTTCGTCGATGATTAGCAAAATGTGCACAAAAAACGACTAAACATCTACAATAAAATTAAAAAAAAAAAACCATCGCAACGCGTTGCTTTTTGAGCCAGATTACACAATAAAAAAACCATCGCTTCCCTTATTTTCGTAAAATATTTTAATTATGTGAATTGAAAAAAAAAATCGCTTTAATTGGTAGAAAGGGTACGGGAGTTACAATGGGACTAAAAAGTCGACGCCACTAAAAAGTACTTCGAAGGCATATGCTAAATCTACTTACCGAATGCTCTAAAGAAGTCTGACACCCCCCTTCATTCCTAATCTGATATTTTCGTTTCAAAATTATTTATGTTACATGTTGCCAACCTAGTACTTTTGATACGAAAACATCACATTTGAAATGGGGTGGGGGAGAGGGGTCAGACTTCTTTTAAGCAGCCAAATTTCAACTTCCTAGTCCAATTTGGAAGGGAGATATGCAAAGAACAAACTCAAAACATAAATAAAAAACGATAAAAAAAACACATATTTAGAGCTGTGAAGGAGTGAAAAGGGGCTGAAAATAAAAGACCCCCCCTCCAAAAGGCACATCTACATTTCAAATTCCTAGCTCAACTCGGAGGGAAGTAATGCGAGGGACAAACTCAAAAAATAAGAAAAAAAATGACCAAAAATTCAATTTTTTGAGACTATGAGGTGGTGAAATAGAGCTGAAAAGTTGAAACCACCAAAAGGCATATCTACGACTTTCACCAAGTGTACATACCTAATTTCAAGCTCCTAGCTCAATTTGAAGGGGAGTTATGCAAGGAACAAACTAAAAAAACTCCAAAAATGAGAAAAATCTATCAAAAAACCACTGTTTTGGAGCTGTGACGGGGTGCAATAGAGCTAAAAAATCAGAACCCCCAAAAAGCATATCTAGGACACCAACTAGATATACATACCAAATTTCAACTTTCCAGCTTAATTTGGTGGGGGGATAGGGGAGGAACGGCCTTTGTTTAAGGCCAAGAAGGGGGAAATCCCCTATATCTCCCCTGCTATTTGATTTAGGAAGTTGATTTTTGGATACGTTATACAAATTTTGATTCTTCATTAATTAGTGTTTAAAAAGGGGCAATTTTTGCGTTTTTGACCCCTCAGCATCCCCTCGCCCCAAATTGGGGCATAATTGAATTTTGACCCAAGTTTATCTCCACTCAGATATATCTGATCCGCCGTCAAACTGAGCTGATTGGGGGAATTGGAGCAATTTTGGTCGGTATCGAGTGGAGTGAAAAAAATAAAAATAAAATGTTTAACATGGCTAAAAATCCTCTTAATGGTTTTCTAGGACCCCAAAACGGATTTTTTTGATATTTCCCTCTCATCCGCCGTTGATCTATGGACTGTAATAGCCTGGCTTTCATGGACATTGGAAGCCAGGCAAATAAATATCTGACATGGCTAAAAATGGTCGTAATGGAGATTTTGTTGGTATTCCTTTGGCTATAACCTACCCGAATGGTGTATTTTTGCTGAAAAAATTTGAAGTGAGATTTCAGTGTGACATTTCAAGCTACCCTTCTGACTCCTTTAACTACATGACTTCAGCTAAAACCTCATTATAAAATTAAATTCGTTTACAATCCTTGATCTTAGGCTTACGTCGCGTTGTATTCGATTACCCGGGTGGGCTGGAATCCTTTGACTGATAATTTTAACTGGAAGTCTCTTGGTTCGCAAATGAGTTCACTCTGGATGGGGGTGTATGCGATATTTATTTTATTGTGGTTTGCAAATTGGAACCGGCCTTTTTTAGGACCCCAAAATGAATTTCGTTGATACTCTCCCTCGCACTCGTTCTAAATCAATAGTTTCTGTAGTATCCTGGTTTTCATTGACAATATGACATGAAAAAATCAAACTAAAAAAAGTACTCGTAAAAATCATAGGTATCATTACGCGTATAGAAAAGATAAAAGGTAGAGGCGAAAATTCAAATTTTTCAATTCATTTCATCCACAGGTCGATAAACCATCGTTATCACAATAGCTCGAATTTTCGCGACAAAATCGCGTTAAAAAGTAAGAGAAAATTGCGTACTAATTAAATTATTCCGTCATTTCATTCGAAAGTAATTCGCAGCAAAAAAAGACTCAATTTTACACCTCAATAATGCCTACAAATAAATGTGAACAGATTTATTCGGGAAGGAAAAAAACAATATAGGTAAGGTCTGTAGGGCTGGTATAGGTAGCAAGGGTACCCTTATAAATGACAGAACTATACTGATCCGCTTATTCTGACAAAGAAGAGACAATTTATAAACGAAAATAAGTAGGATCAGTTGGACACACGTATAATGAATTCTTACAACATACCCGGCTTATTAAGCTGCCTGTATAAACATCTCAACGTAATGCATAACAAATAAAGACACCTCGCAAGCCATTTCGTCTAAAAACTTGTTGAAAACAAGAAGGCAATTACATAGAGAATAAAACCTGAGAAAATTTACATCGTGCGACACACCTGTTCGTAAAGTGAACTAATAATTTACTCTTATTCTCGTAAATCGTTGCGATTCTCAGCTAAGCCAATTTATTAGGGTAGAAAACCTTGTGAAAAGTTTTTAACTACCTTGTTTACGAATTTCACCGGAGTAACGCCTCTCGCATAATAAAACTTGTAAATAATCATAAAGTTGAATGTAATTTTTGAATTTCCCACACAAAATAGCCCTATAAACAAGCGTACAATGAAACTGGCGCGAATCAGAAAATTAAATCAAGTACCTAGTTTTTTTCCCCGCTCCCCCTTCGCTTCGGCAGCATTCTTTCCTCTTTTTTCTCACTTTAACACGCTGCGTACCTACTTTACGAAGCCGGCGGAAAGCTGAAGGAAATTAAATATTCCTAAAATAATACAGTAGCGCGAATGTGTAAGTATTTTACTCCTTTGAGCGTCATTTTTCCAAACACTAAACGCTTCCTTCGCCGCAAATAAAATAACGCGCATATTTGGATTTGGTGCGGTTAAATTTCGCATACTATAAATTTTATTACACGATTCGAACATGTGTCAAAGATATAACCAATAAAATGTAATGTTATAATGAAGCCCTTTGCTGGAGAATATCAGACACACGCAGAGAATATTTCGCCTTTATGCTGCGTGTATTATTACACATCTCAAAGATTAACTTTTCTATTTCACTGCCAAAGTTGTAAATTTCCAATCAACACTGCGACATCAAGACGAAGACGTCGTACAAAAAATCTTCTGCCTGTTTTCATTACACGCTGTACCAAACCAGGCGAAAATTTCTTATTTCATTTTGGTGTACGTGTGTAGGGTGTGTGTAGGCGATAACGTCGCATATACAACAATTTATATGAATTTCAATGGTTTGAAATTAATTTGTTAAATTGTCGCTACCTAGTTCAAATTCATAATACAACAATTTATCGTTAGTGCGTAACTTAATTAGGACTACGCACTCGTACTATGTCGTTTTAGTCTAACAAAATGAAAATATTTCGTGAGCCAAAAAATTCTTCATCCAAGGGCACACTGCACACTGTGATGCGCGAGAAAATTAAAAACTAACAAGCGAAACAATGATGTGTTCCTTATAAAAGTACCAAACAACGGAGGGGGGAACAGTTCAGGCATGGTTTTTCCTCTTCTTTCCTTAAACCATTACAATTTTCACTGCGGCGAACAAAACGAAAGAAAATAGCATAAAAATTATTTCATTTTCTGAGGTTAGCTGACTGAATTGTTGCTGAAAATTTGAAATAAACCAGTAGGTAATATAAAAAAAAATCAAGGTAAACGAGACGGTATAGTGAAAAATTCATTTTTTCCCCTTCAAATTAGCTAAATAAAAAACCGCAGGTACCTTTAGATAGTGTTGTATTAGGTTACGACAAAAATATACGTTATCATATTCGTGTTTTTCTGTTTTTATCAATGAAACAAAAAAGCCTCGCGTCGCGATGCTTTCGAAGCCAGGTTTTCCAGTCTAATTCGTCGCACAGGTTTTGAATGCATCATATCGATATTTCACAGTTGTACACTTTTTAATTCCTGCATTTCCTGCCACGATCATAAATTGCCATAGATTTGAACATAAATTCGGAAAGAAGCGTAGATACACTTTTAAATAGATAGCCGACTTCTAATCTCTTCGTCTTCGTCGTGTAAAAATCGACATTGAAAATAAATTTCCATGGAAATGTATTTCGATTGCCCATATTTACCGTCAAATTCGGAAAAAATTGAAAAGAAATTCCACTTCGGGGGGCTACAGAAGAGACCCACCTGGATAGGAATGATTGAGATCCCCCCCCCCAAGCATACCCTACATATTTCCTTGATCTGTGTACAAAGTTTCAAGGCGCTAGCTCAATTAGGGCGACCTGTAGAGATGAGCAATTAATCGAAAACGTTGAAAAAATGTTTTTTTTTGCATCTGTAATGCGATGGATTAGGTTAGGGATGGCGAGTCGAGACCCCTCAAAAGACACACCCTGGGCACTACTATCAACTACCTACCAAGTTTCAACTCTCCAGGTGAATAAGTACGACCTGTACACACGAGAAATTGTCGAAATATTAGTAAAATGATCCAAATAGACCGATTTATTGGGCTTTAATCGACGCAAACAGATCATTTTTTGATGTGTTATAGCTTTTTTGATTTCATATTTTAATTTTTCACCCTCACTTATCCCCATCCCCAAAAATGTACCTCCTCTAATTTGCACCATGAATCATTCCATCTTCAATATAAAAATAGAGTCGACGAGTAAAGCCAAATTTTAAATTTCAGTAATTTTGGCCGATACGGCGAGGAATAATTAATTTTCTCCCTCGAGGGAGCTGAAAAAAAAGCTTCGCGTCGCGATGCTTTCAGAGTCAGGCTTTCCTGCTGTCCACTTCCCTAATTCGTCGCACAGGTTTTGAATACATAATACCGATATTTCAAAGTGATATTGTTTTTGAAGGCATCTTAAAAAAAAATTATTAAAATACATAAAAAAAGACCTTTTTCTGAATAACCCTGAAGAATTGTAGGAGGGCATCAGATCGAAAATAGGGGTTGGGTCCAAATTCACCCCCCCCCACTCGGCTACACCCTTTTTTCCAAAAATGGAATAATTTTTCATATTTGAACCGAAAATGATCATTAGTGATGAGTTTCCAACATTACCCTTCTTTTCGAGGGGTTTTTAAGAAATTACATTTTTTCACGATTTTCTAAAAAACTACGAAGGAAAATTTTTGTTGATAAAAATGCTCGCCTGAAATTGATGTAAGACATCGATTTTAGATTAGATAATTAGGTGCAATGTTTCAATTTTATTCGCCATAGACGATTTTTGAGGGGTGCTTCAAAGAATGGTTCATTCGTGTTTTTTCAAGAATTTTTTCACATCATTAACAGCTTCAACACAAAGAACTCATAACGGTCAAAGTTGTCTTTCTAATTAAAAAAAAAAAATAATAATTCTCGTATATGTTTTTTTTTTTAAATCCTTAAAAAATATTCGGCTGTGGGTGGGCTTAAAATTCTTTGTTTTTCGAAAATATTTGGCTGACATATTCCAAGTTGTCGTCAAAATCAAGGTTCTGTACCAATTACATTTTTTTCATCTCAGAACCACATTTACTTCTGATTCACAACTATACTCGAACATATTATTCTTTTTTTTTCCTTGTAAACCTTTATGCCATGATTTTTCTAACTTAATTTTCTTACATTTATGTTACTCACGTGTAATCTATACCTATACTTATTTTGTTTTTCCTATGTTTTTCTTCTTTCCAATTTTTTATGCATAATGAATGAATTATAATTTCTTTTGTTTCCACGATACGATGTATGATCACATTTTCAAACAATTTTGATCGTAACAAACTATACATACAAGCTTGTAACATGGAAAAATTGAAATTGTGGCACGAAAAAGTGTAATTATTCAAGGCAGTACATCATAAATTATATAAGATTGAAACCAAATACTCTGCACATGTCATAGATCAGAAGAAAGCGAATTTTAACACGAAAGAACGTATTTGGAAGGTTCGTTTTATGTGAAAACGACATCAATATTAATAACTTACCCGCGACTCAACTGTTGGAGTTGGATGAGAGAGGGGGACGGAGATGCTGTGTTATTTGCCTGTAAGGAGCTTGGTAAATTTTTCAATTGTTACCGATGGCTTATAATTAGTAGCTTGATTAATAGTAGCCTACGATACACGGAGCACTTTCTGAAGATTTATATTGGAAAAAAAGTACTTTTGGTCACGAAAACTCCCTAATAGGAGGGGTGGGGGTGCTTTTTTGGGACGCTAGGGTGGGGGGTCGATAAATTTTTTACGTCTTGCCTACGTTTTTCTATTGATCCAAGTAACTAGTGTACCAAGTAATGAATTTATTCCATCGATAACCAATTTTTTTTGAATGCACCGCTAATTACCCCCATATTCCAAGTTTTTCTCAAATTTTCACTACAGCGCACCCTTGTAAAAATTTTGAAAAAAATATGGGTGATGTAGGCGTCTAATATATGTTTGAAAAGCATGATTTTAAAATTTTACAAAATCGTTATCCATATTAAAAAAAAAAAAAATTTGAAATGGTCATTTAGGGTAGGAAATTATGCTGAGTGGGGGTTGTCGTTCCTTGAAGCATCCCTCAAAAATCGTCTACGGCGAATAAAATTGAAACATTGCACCTAATTATCAAAACTAAAATCGATGTCTTACATCAATTTCAGGAGAGCGTTTATCAACAAAAAATTTCTTTCGCAGTTTTTCACAAAATCGAAAAAAAATGGGGAAAATGTAATTTTTTAAGAACCCCTTGAAAAGAAAGGTAATGATGGAAACTCGTCACTAATGTTCATTTTAGGTTCAAATATGAAAAATTAATTCCATTTTTGGAAAAAAGGGTGTAGCCAAGTGAGGGATGATTTTGAACCCAGCCCCTATTTTCGATCTGATGCCCCCCAATGATGTATCTTAATGTGAAAAAATTTTGGAATAAAGTGATTTTTTTTGACATGAAACGACCTCTCGACGAGACATAGGCATTGAAGCATTGATGATAATTTTTGCGACCAACTAGATACAGAAATGTTGTTCTAGCAGATTTTTCAAATTTTGGTCGTTTAAACTAGAAAGAAATGGCCCAAAGAAGAAAATAACGTCCGATTCGACACCAATAAATATCATTTTCGCTATTGTTTTACATAAGTCTCAAAATTCAATTTTTTCTCACTTTTTTCACTAATTTTTCAATTTTTTTATAACAAAAAATACTGAATTTCGAGATTTTAAGTTAAACTATTGCGAAAATGAGGTTTAATAGGGTATTTTGTCTCGCTAAATGCGAATGCGATGTTAGTTTCATCATTTGGTTTTTTTCCCAGCTAAAAATACTCAAAATTCGAAAAATCTGCTAAAATTACACATTTTTGCACGTTTTTTTTTTTTGTTGAGATTTTCGACCTTTGCGCAACCGAGTTTTCAAAAAATGAATACGTTAGGTAAATTTACGTTAAAAAACACGTTTTTAGGATATTTTTAAAATCTGGTCGAACATCAATATCAGTTTTTTTTTTACAGTTGAAAATTTAAAATAGCCAAAACCACAAAAGGAGTGCACCAATATCGATGGAAAAATTATCGTAGATACAGCTCTACGAAATGTAACTTTGTGCCAAAGAACAGAAAATTTTTATTCTCTTCCATTGAATTAGAAAATTATTGAAAATAAAGCAATAAAATGACCAGGGGTTGAAGGGCGAAATTTTTTCCAGAATTTTTTCACATCAAGATCCACTATCGGGGGCATTAAATCGAAAATTGGGGCTGGGTCCAAAATCACCCCTTACCCGGCTATATCCTTTTCAAAAAAATTATAGACTATGTTTAATTTTTTGAATTTGAGAATTTTCAAACTTCGAGCGAGTTTACAAGTTTAAAATAAGTTAGTTGGCTGAATTTTTTACCGCACCTTTTTGAGGTCATTTCGTAACTATTGTGACCTCGCGGTTTGGAGATTTCTGAAAATTCGGTCCACCCTAGTCCCCCTCCATTTAATCCATCTTCAACTTCATTTTGACCGCTGAATTTGAGTGACTTTGATCGGTATCCAAGCTAAGTGAATAATTTTAGTTTGGTGAAGGGCGGATGAATAAATAAAATAATAAATAAATATCTGTTTTCTATGATCAAAAAACAAATTTTGTTGATACTCAAGGCACCCAGCATCCATAGCACCGTAGATCGTTACAGCTTCATAGCCAAGTTTCTGTTCACAATATATCACTTTAAAAAAAAATCGCTCTAAAAATGGCATGGTCCTAATTTAAACGTATTAGAAATTTAAAACTAAGCCAGTTGAAAAGTTGAAAATTGAAATTTACTGAATTTTAAGTTTAATGGAAATAAGTAGTATAAATTTAATTCACAGAAACCTAATAGATACTTAGTGCACTGGGATGTTTCGCTGAAATTGAATTACTATATTTACGATTTTTTTTTTTTCAATTCTGAAAATGCGTAAAGTACCAAAATAAGGCAGAATTTGTATGCATTTTGAATCTCAAATACCTACAGCTGTTCATTTTTGTCTACACTCTGAATCCGATTTCATTTAACCACTTTCTTTATTTTCATTATTCCAAAAATAAAAAAATTGGTGTAATTTTCTGAAAAAGCAGAAAATAAGGTTACGAAAAGAAATGAAATAAAATTTTTACATTTAGTAGTTCGGTAAGTACAATAATTTGCAATTTTAACAAACCAATAAAGAAATTTCGTTTTGCACGCAAAATTTTAACCGAAAATTTTCACAAGCGTAATGATATGCCATTCGCTATTCCGTAAACAGACATTAAAACATATATCTAGGTGCTTGCCACTGCCATGTCTAAATGTACACTATACGAGCACGTCTACTCAAGTTATAGATACTTTATAACAGAAAATTCGAGTACTTAATAGTTAAATTTATCAAAATGAACTCGGCAAAAACTCAATTAAAATGTTGAAACATTATAAAACAAAGAAAATTTATTCGGTATTTTGATCGGTTGGCATTCGCCTTGAGTTCTTCTTCAGTTGTTTTTCTAAGTCTTTACATAAACTTTCTGCGAATAACCACCATTATGCGTAAAATAAAAGTCTAAAGCAATCCGCTTGACTGGTTAAAATCATCAAGTTGGTAATATTGTCGAATCGAGAAAAATACTACATAAATATAACATCAAAGGTTCAACACGCTATATACGACTACAGATCATTCGAGAGATTTTTCCCAACAAGAAAGTATTTTTATAGAAGAAAACTACGATAGGTTTTGACATCAATGACATGTATTGAAGCTAGTCAAGCGTATCAACGTTTAGTAAATAGCCAACACAAAATAACTGGTATAAAAATTGTTGAAAGTCCTGTTACGATGATAACAAGACTAGACAATATTGTTCGAGCATAAATGAACGATTTCTTTCGAGTAATTTTCACTACATACGAATGACTTTTTCTTCTTATAGGGTATCTATGTACGGGTAGTGTGGTTGAATCCGTCCCCGAAAGCTTGTCGAACGATTTGGAGGCCAAAATATGAACCCTGTTGAGAAACAATTTTGACCAAAATTTTACACCTGTATCGAGCCTATTTTCGGACATATAGGACAAAATGTGTTCTTTAGTTTTTTTTTTTTTTTTTTTTTTTTTTTTTTTTTTTTTTTTTTTTTTTTTT
>FIZR01020883.1:0-12776 GCA_900060175.1 Ferrisia virgata | reverse complement strand
AAGTTCCTAGCTTAATTTGGAGAGGAGTTATGCGAGGAACAAACTCAAAAAATGATAAAAAAAACGATCGAAACTCCACTTCTTAGGGACTGTGAAGAGGTGAAATGGGGCTGAAAAGCTGAGACCCCTAACAGGTACATCTAGAGCCTCTACTAAAAGTACATACGTTATTTTAAGTTCTTAGTCTAATTTGGAGGGGAGTAATGCGAAGAACAAACTCAAAAAATAAGAAAAATCGCCCACAAATACCCCCATATAAAGTACTGTAAGGGGATGAAATGGGGCTGGAAAGTCGAGACCCCAAAAAGACACCTCTTGAGCCCCAACTGAATGTATACATACCAAAATTCAACTTCCCAGCTCAATTTGGTGCAAAGATAAGGGAGGAAGAGTCCTTTTCAGGGTCAAAAAAAGGGGGAAACTTTCATATCTCCCCTCCTAACTGACTTGAGAGATTAATTTTTGGATGTATTACCACAACTTTTAGTTCTTTATTAATTAGTCCAAAAAGGGAAAATTTTTGCGTTTTTGGCACCTCCCCCAAAAAGGGGCAAAACTGAATTTTGACCCAACGGTCGTACTCACTCATATCCATCTCTAATCCGCCCCTAAATTGAGCCGATAGACCGAATTGGAGCGATTTTGGTCAGTATCAAGCGTAGCAAATGGTTTTTATGTTCGCGAAAAAAAATAAAATAAAATAAACATTTGACACGGCTAAAAATTGTCTTAATGGTCTTCTAGGACTCCAAAACGGGTTTGGTTGATATCCCTCTTCATCCGTCATTGGTCGATAGACTGTAATAGCATGGTTATCATTGACAATATGACATAGAAAATCAGGCTAAAAAACAAGTTAATAAACAGTGAAATTTACTGCAATATTTCAATAAAAAAATATAAATATGTAACGAATAAATATGTATCAAAACAATCAAAAATCAAGGCATAAACTTTCAATAAAAGACAATACTTAAGTAGATACTTATCTATGTAAAGCATGAGTAGTAATACTAAAATTAAAATACAATTCAAATTAACAACTAATAATGAAATTATTAAAAAAAAGTATTCATTGCTAAAACAACAATAATACAAGATCAAAAAAATAAAAAAAATAAAAGAAACACGAACGAAAATTAAATTTCAATCGACTGAAGTTTCTTAGTTTTCATATATTATTATTGGCACCATACGGTCGATGATTTCCATACTTTTTTATAAACTCTGAACACTGCATAGACTTCGCCATCGGTTGATGAATTTCGAACACGTATTTCATATAATTCACGATATGTATATTAGACACGCGATTAATAGCTCTCTTTCGATTATGCAATAAAACCAGTTGATCAGAACTTTCCGGATAATGTCCGTATTCTTCGCAATAAAGTGAGAAAATTCTCGCATACGACTCAGATTTAACATCAAACTCGCCAGCGCATTCGAGCCATGGTCTATTTGTAACAGGGCAAATTTCCGTTGGGCGTAATGTGTTCGGGTCAATTTGCATGTGGTAGACTGTTTCCCCTTCGGGCCCATCACGATTAAAAGGTAAAATTTGCGGATTCGGTGACTTCAACAAGCTTTCATCTTCATTAATGGGATCAAAACGGGTCGACTGGGGAGACAACGAATCCAACATGTTTTTCACAATAGAGGCCGGTATACCGGAGACCAGTTCCGGAGGTGGTAATTCATCAGGACGAGCACCAGACAACAGCACAATTTTACCGAGAACCACGCAGTAATTTTGATACGCAGCTCGGACCACTAATTTTAGTTCCGGATCATGACGACGATCCAACATTTCGTTCCATAATTTCCATATTCTATGTTTAATATGTAATTTTTCATTAGTATCGGAGTCTAGGCTAGCAATTTTACCATCTGTATTTAAATCTTGGAATAATTTTAGCAGTATCGACGTTCTGGGATAGCGCAGAATATTACGAGAAGAATTTGGAGCAAAAAATGGCGCTACTCGAATGATATACCACAACGATACGTATAATGGGACTCGTTTTACCGGTAAGCTGAGTTTAACGTGAAGCGTGAGCGGATAAAGAATTTTTTCATTAAAAACGTATTCTTTGAGCAAAGCATTGACCAAAGGTTGAAGTTCGTTGCTAGGCCAAGCTACACTCTCGTCTTTCTCGATCGTTGAATCGATGTGAATTTTGATTAAATACAGTACGATCAATTGCCAAATAAATTTACTACCGTAGATTATATTCCGTAGGTCGCTTTTGAAAAAAGTTGCCAACGCCAAGCTATTGAAATTAATCTCGTTTATGTTTGAAGGACCAAGAATGAACGCTCGGCAATCGTCTCGTGTAAAAGGTGATTTTACAATGCCACTTCCCTCCTTGATAAGCCGTTTAACGCTGCTGATTGATAACGGATGTAGCTCGAACCGTTTAATCATTTGAGATTGCGTAGATGCATCTTGGAAGACTAGAAACGGATTTTTTACGTACTTCGAATCGACATCGAATAATGCTGGTTGGTCGAATTTTACTAGAAAGCAGATCTTTCCGTCGTCGATGTTTCCAAACGTAATACTATCTTCGATCGCAATATCTTCATCTATTTGGTAACCGTCTACGGTATTCGATTCTGTCAATACGTTACTTTTGAAATCACTCCGTCCTCTGACATCGGCTAACGTTATGCTAGAGCACTTATCGAAGCAGGTTATTATTTTATTTTTCCAATTTTGATACGCAGATTGGCTGGTGCTGAAAAGTTTATCCTTTAAAACTTTTTCAAAACCCTCGGCGTCATCTTTGTCGAAATAATCTTTCGGAAAGATTGGCTCGTGTACTTCTTCATGCTTAGCTTCGATTTTAAACAACAACTTTTTACGTAAACGATTAAACGCGTCGAAGTTATTGGTTTTCAAATCAGTGACACGCGAGCAAAGAAACGATAGGAATTCAGTAGAGAAAATATCTTCGTAATTTTCCAATTCTTCGACAGAGGGAACCCTTTTTGTGGTATCGATGTCGTTTACTGTATAACATAGTTCCGCCACAGAGCCGAAAATTGCGTTTAATCCGAAATTCATTGCTGATTCGTTACCGATATAATGGACGGTTACCGTTTTCAAGCGAGGAAAATCCGGCTTGTTCAAATATTCGGCGCAATCTGTAATATCTCGATCAAGAATCTGACCATCCGTTGTCACTTGTAACACCAACTCGGCATCTTTACCATATTTATTGGCGATGTAATCTTTGTTGAATTCACTTAAAATGTAATCCATAAATGATCTCGGTGAGGTTCCATAACACGGAACGGTTTCGAGAACATTCTTCACTAACCTACATGTAGTATTCCACGATAAAAGCGCATCGAATTTGTTAGCCTTGACTAGATTTTCAACCGCATTCCAATAATTTGTACAATTCGAAGTTGAGCCACTCGTGTCGAAACATAGAATTTCCATTGTACTGGACAAATTTGCACCACGGAAAATTAAAAAGGAATAAACATATATCACCGACTGAGTTTTTCAAACACGAATATATAACTTAATCGCCTAAAATTGCATCAAATGCGCATCTCGAACACCCACATTAAGATGTTTGTTGCGTTGAATCATGAAATAATACAGAATTCGAATGATGAAATACTCCAAAGCGAACGATCATTGTAAAATAATAATAATGTATGATCAACTCGATCTTCAAAATACCGGGAAATAATTAGATGATGCAACAGGAATTGGGCATAGATTACAATCTTCGATGCAATGATACTCGATATTGCAACTTGCGAGGCAATTTTTCAACAATTATCCTGCACTTTTCGATCTATTTTAAATTCAAGGCTGAATAATTACTTGAAAAATTCGTCCAAATTGATGACAAATAATTCATTTTTCTCTTATCAAAAATTCAAAAATACTGTTTTAACACGTCGGAAAGACACGAACTGCGAAACGTGAGCTGACCGAAAAGACCAAGCAAACGAGGCAACCACACGTTGTTCCGTGGGCGCGTTCTACACGAATGAAGTAGTTGAAAATTACGGATTTTTGCCTTTCCAATACACGTAAAAATATATTTATGATGGTTCATGGAATTCTGTTTCTATATTTAATTGGTTTCAATTAGGTCTATATTTTAATTACCGCATTTTTTCTCAATTTTTCCTCATTAATTCCTCTCTACTGAGGATACCATTGAGCGGGTTGAAATTTCAGCTATAACATTGAAAAGCTCGTTAAATTTTCCATCAGATTACAGAATAAAAATATGTGGTCGTCGAGATGAAATTCATGCTAAACAATAAAAACAAAAGTTGAAGTGCATGAACAACGTGGCTTGCTCGCAACCTTTTCAATTCAGTACTTTCCCGCCAATTACCTTAAGCTTAATTGCAAGAGTCACCCTGATCATATGGAGATGAGCGATAGATCGATGAAACCGCCATAAAATGAATTTCAGCTACACTATTGAAAAGCTCGTTAAATTTTCTATCTGATTAAGGAATAAAAGTACATGGTCGTCGAGATAAATTTAAAAATAAAAATAGAATAGTGTAAAAATATATGAACACTTGTTTGCCATTCTACCTGCGCGTTTATCTACCAATTATTGCCTGCTCAAGTACTTCAAACGCTCTCATAAGTGACACACTTGTCCTACTGAGTTGAGAAATAAGTCATTGGAATGACAATGAAATAGTCTTTTGAATGGTGTATGATTATTTCACTAAATTTTGCGTTAAATTAGTTCAAATAGGACTTATGTTGAAAATTTCTACATTTCTTCTCAGGTTTTTCCGCATTTATTCATTTCTTTTTACTGAGTAAAAAATTGAACGGATTGAGATTTCAACTCCGCCAGCAAAAAGCTCGTTGAATTTACTACTCATTTGTGGAATAAAAATTTATGGCCATCGAGATGAAATTCAAGTTATGATATTAAAACAACGTTCAAGTGTATGAACACATGGCTAACATTTCAATTCAGTATTTCTCTGCTAATTATTGCCTCCTCAGACACTTTCAACGCTTTCATAACTGACACATTCATCATATGGAAAGTTAAATTGCCATATAAAAATAATGGGGTCGTCGAGATGAATTTTTAGACATTATGTTGTAAATGTATGTAAGTACTTATAATTAATATATGATGAACGTTAATTTCGGCTGCATTAAATAATTCGAGTTGAAAATAAATATATTTTTACGTGTATTGGAAAGGCAAAAACCAGTAATTTTCAACTACTTCACTCGTGTAGAACGCGCCCACGAAACAACGTGTGGTTGCCTCGTTTGCTTGGTCTTTTCGGTCAGCTCACGTTTTGCAGTTCGTGTCTTTCCGACGGACCAAAATGTTTACATTCTACAATATCAAACAGGTGTACATACGCAATGCAATTCAATGTAGAGAACCAATCATAAACAAGAAATGCATTGAAAAATCCCGAAACCCGAAATTAACCGACTTCTCCAGAAACACCTATTCGTTTCAGTTTCGTTTCGTTCAACTAGGTAAGTAAATACATAAGGTGATTACTATAAAGTCTGCACGTTTTGTTCTGTGAAAAGAGTGAAAGAACTTGTGTTTACGAATTTTTTGTGTTGTCATTTGTCATTTGAAAATATTGGCGATGTTTATCGCGAATATCGTGCGAATATCGAATGTTTATGGAAATAATAATAAATAAAAATCATAAAAGGGTTCGATTTTGAATAAAGTTTATACGATGAGCGAATAACTGCGGTCGCAAATCGTAATGTGACCGGAAATTCCGCAAGTTGTACCATCATCAACGCTACCATCGGTGTAACACTTGCAACACATTACGCGCAGCTGTCGTGTTTTCTGGACCAAAGGAAATATTAATTGAAATCCAAAAGTACGAAATCAACATTTAAAATGTGCTTAAACGCTTAATTAACACCATTAATACATTATTAACCATTCACTATTGTGGGAAATGATCGCAACTAATACCATTCGTACGCTCAAAGTTACTTATGTAGATCAATCTGAATTGAAAACTGCGCACAATATAAACCCGAATATGACTAAAAACATTAAAATTTGCTATTACTTGTACAGATATCAAGAAAAATGCCTGCTATCGGCCCCGTTTATCAACCAACTACCTATAATGTGGGTTACGAGCCGCAATCCGAATGGCCTCAACAATCTCGTAGAAGTCGTTTATCAAAATTTCTCGATTGGATCCAATCGGACGAATTCTGCGGTAAAATTTTCCTCGGCTCTGTTGCCATCGTCGCATTTGTACTGACCTTTATGTTGGTGGAGCTGATAACGAAGATCGTATCCGGCCATCATTTACTTTTCGATAGCGATAGCGCCATCATATCAGTATTAATTTACTTTCTATTTGTCACGTTCATTGTCGCCGGTTGTATTCTGATATTCATGATGTATTTGCGTTTCGTACGTAACAAACGATTCTACTTTTGGCCATTTATACGTAAAGAAGGATTGTCCAGACAGATGAGCAGTCAAGGAAGAAATGGACAGGTATACCACCTCTCTCTCTCTTCGCCACCGAGTCATACTTTGGCGTTATCTTCGATCGTTAAACTTTTTAATTTGTAATATTAATTTAACTCGTGTATTTGTTTTGATTACCACCCAGGCCATGGTTCTTAACCCATCGACCGATTTATTAGTGACTCCTGCCCAATACGGGCCAGTTATCGAAGCTCCTCCGACAATGCACGAAGAAGACGAGACTAAGAATTTGATGAGTAACGAGAATAAAGAAACGTACGATATTTTACCTTTATCTTTTTTGTTTGTTGGTTTTATCTACTTCGCGTGTAATAATTCTGAATTCTTCGTTGGGTTTTCGATTTTGATTTTCGTTTCACAGTAATGAAGAAACTGAAGAAAGACCAAATGACCTGGATCCGCGTATCGTACTCAGACCACCTGGACACAGAGATGACGCTTAATTATTATTTCGTACGTTTACTACACCTGTGTTTTCATTCTATGTTTCTGCTATGTAACGTATGATTCAGACGAGCCATCAATCTTATGGTTAATATTCATAAAACTGATCTTCTTATACGTAGTTATCTACATTTACGTGATCAACGTAGTTTTTTTTTTTTATTATTATCATTCAACGCGATATTATTATTTTCACTTCACTGCAAAAATTTTACTATCGATTTATAGCACAAAATCTTGTTACTACCAACGATCAATTACCGGACAATTGAGAAGTTGAATGGTCCTCCTTTTTTTTTTTTTTTTACGCATATTTATTATTCATATTACAGTTAAATGCCATTGAAAGGTTTTCCGTTCTACTATTCAATGGGACTGTGTTCGCACCGAGTCAATTTCTGTTATAGACTTATTTTATTCTATCGATTTAGTACTGGGATTTTTTTTTCAGTACATTGGCGCTTTACTTTTTAATTTTTTTTTTTTTTTTTAACGACCTATGTGTCATCTTTGCGACAGTTTTTGAATGTTGTCGATTAGATAAACACCCTATTTTTATCTAGTTAGTTGTGGTATAATTTATTTGGGCAGCTTATTGAGTTGACAACGTTGATCGTTCAATTATTCGTATGTTCTGTTTTGTTTTTTTTTTTTTGATTTTTAAATTCGTAAAGCTAGAGCTTTATTATTTTATTTATAAATATTTTTTTTTTGTATCAAATCAACAATTTTCAATATTTTCGCCGGTTTTTAAGCCAAAATTTTGGCCTATTCGAGTGCTGTTTTTCGTCACAGGATAACCAAGAATATAGGCTTTAATTAAATTAATTTAAGTTGAGTCGAAATATCAATTTTTAAATTCTGACTATATTTTCCAATAATTGCGTTCAATTTCGCTAATTCCTAATTTTTTTTAAACGATTTTTTACGCTTTTGTTATTTTTACCGAAATAATAATACCATATTGAGACTCGAGAAAAAAAGATGGTGGTTACCTTTTTAAAATTTCCTTCCTCCCACCAAATAATATTCACTAATTTCGTACGTAGTGAAGATTTGATTTTAAAAATTATCCAACACGTTGTGTGTGCTACCATCTTTTATAATTTAATTCAAAATGCACAAATATTGATTTTTACAAAACTTATCGCTGTTATTTTAACCTATCTCAAAACTAGTCCAATAGTAATGTTTCGGCCATCGAAAGAGATCTGCGCAGCTGTACCAATCATCTTAATTCCTTCATCGAACTGGTCAATCGTTAATCACATCCAACTCTCTTTACTTTCGAATTAAAATTATAACGAATAATTCTACGCATTCGTTATAATTTAAGAAGGAAAAAAAAATTTTAATTTTTCAAGACTGATATTGATGGCCGAACCAATACTCTTGCTAATGTGTATTAATTAAATTTGGAATATTTTCCACTATCAGGGTAATTTTAATTTATGGTGAAAAATTTCAATCGAGGTGCCAAATGCATCCAATAATTCTACTTGATATTTAGCTTTTTAAAAGGTTACACTCTACTCTTTTACCACTTCCTTTATCCTCGCTAACAAAGTAATTCCATTTACAATATTATGTGGGTCTGGGTACCTAATTAAAATTTTTTCTTTTTTTTTTTTTATCAACATAATCGTATCGTGGAAGGTACGAATTTGAAATATAAAAAATGAAATTATACAAAGAGAACTAGAAAAAAGTTCATTTTGGAAAATATCGTGCAATTTGATTATGTTTACCAGTATTTTAAATTTAAATAGATACTAATTATACTTTTGAAAAGTATGTTTATTGTCTTATTTTTACGTATATTTACGGTTATAATAATTTTTAAATGAATGTTTTATTTTTCGAGTACGTATCAAATGTATGAGATAACGTAATGTTTTTTTTTTTTTTTTTTTACTTAAGTACGAGGTGAAAAGATATAATTTATATCGGAGTAATTTTTCGAGTATATTTTATAAAAATTTTTTATTTTAACATTGGGTGTACCTGGAATTGATAATAATTATCGTATTTATAAAATACATTAACCTTTTTGTCAAGGGTATTGAAAAAATTTCCATCTGTGTGATAGACATAAAATGGATACTTGAAAGAAGGAAACGTTTCTGTAACAAGTAAAAAGATGGATTTTTGTTCTAAAACCTTGATCGAACGTTTCAGAATACTTCCGTTTTAATTTTTTTAGGATTATTTACTTTATTCAATAACTCTCATTTCTAATCTCATACAGGCAATTTGAATAAGTCTACCTATATCTTGTACAATACACAAAGTACATACCTACCTAAGCACTTTAAACTGTCAGAGAGAAAAAAAATGTGAAAACAAACATTCCATGTGATGCTACACTTTTATTTTTATTTTATTTTGTGTTTGTGTTTGTTTTTTTTTTCTATTGTATAATTTTAAATCGCTAGTTTTACTTAATTTAATTTTGTAATTTTTCAATTTGTCGTATTTTTACTAAGCAAGCCAGAAAATGTGACAGATATCTAATGTAGTATGTTCTTAATTTTTCAATCCATTTGATCGGAATAATTTGACGGTACAGGTTGGAAAATTGAATTAATAATGATAATTTTCGAACATTTATACATCGGATATCTGCGCTATTTATTTATTCACTCGAGCTAGATAACCTAAGTTTAATTTTTATCGTGAAAATTATCACTTACGGTTAACCTATCCACACGTATTACATATTACCTATTTACTGTACTACGCCGGATGCGCAAACAGAAACGATAAAACACTCTTGCATGTTATTTACTTTTTTTTTTTTTTTAAACATTTATATATATTTTTTTAAAACGCGATAAAATTTACTAACTAGTCACGAAAATGTCATTGTAATTTTTTTCTTTTTTTTTTTTCGATAACACAATATGTTAAATTATTTTCGTATCGGGAAGAATGTAAAACAGAATGTTTCGTTGATATGTCAACTATTGGATAAAATTAACCCGGTAGCTGTATTTACGAAACATACTGTACAGAGAGGTATGCGTACATGTCATCATGTAATGTAGCCTACTTTTTATCTCTTTTTCCTTAAAACGTATTGCAATTGTAAGCTTATATTAATATCAAAACGACAACAATGGAAAATTTTTTTTCTTCGTCGTTTGTTATTTATTTTTCCATTTCAGAAACATTCGCTTTACCACGTGTCTAAAAAATCGTTTGAAAGATTGAAAAAATTGTATCGAAGTTCGAAGTTGGAGTAAAAAAAAATGTAAACGATATCAGTGTAAAAATGAACCCTGGAGCAACATGATCCAATAATTCTACGCAGATAAGAATTAAAATTTTCACCGTCAATATAACGCTACTTCCTACGATAAGGAATTCCGGAATTCGAACACATTTAATATTCCGTTATCTTTATCCGGTCGATTGCACGGAAGATTTTCGATAATATAATATGACCACTCCGTAGTAATACTAATAAAACAAAAGCATCGCAATGCGTTGCTCTTTGAGCCTAATTTTCATCAGATATTGCAGTGTAGAATGAAAAATGCAGCATTCCACGATGTTTTCTCTAAATTAATGGTACTAGTCCGACATATGGTAGGGTTAAAGAGTGCACCTTCCGCTCCGCCGATTTTTGGGTGACATCCTTTTCGGAGTGTAACTCGAAAATTATGGGATAGTTTTCGAGTTAGGTACAGGCCTAAATGTTAAATTATAGAACACTGGTGAATCAAAATGGCGACCATTTTGTAAGTTCGGCCAACTTTGATTTTGGCTAATATGGCTTAAAATGTTCTTCAGGATATCTCGAAAGATCAGAAAGAATGAGAGGCAAGGCAATGCATTCTCACACCCCTCAGCATAACTTGTAGCGCAAGCGCGTATTACATTTACCTAATCACTCCCTCTATGTATGATTATCGGATTGTCATTGTATCGTATTGTACCAGTTGCTCTCGCATTACGCACAATATAACTGGTTGTATGTACATATGAAAATAAACGCTTTTCACGTATGCTTTACTCCGTAACAAACTAAACGGATGCGAGGTAGATTGGAGTGATTAACTGAAAACTCTGAAAAACACACACCTAGCATCTTTACTAAACCTATGTAAACCACATTTCATTCCCATAATTCCATTTGAGGAGAAATCAAGGAAGGATAAACTCGACAAAATAACAACACCGAAAAAAAATACATTCTATAGGGCTGTGAGGAGGTGCAATGAGACGGAATGTAGCGCCTCCTACTAAATCTACATGTAACAAAATTAAACGCCATAGCTCTCAATTTGGCAGGAATTAAGATATGGGAAGGAGAAATGCTAAAAATAACAAAAATCTTCCAAAAACCACATCTAGGATCCTTACCACATATACGAGACAAATTTCAATCAACTAGTTCCATTTGGAGTTGATCTAGACGTAGAATTGAGTTATTCGAATTCCAAAAAAAAGCATCGTTTTGCGATACTTTTTTAGTTCACTTTTTGTGACATATTACAACTATAAGAATTGAAAAAAAACATCGCTTCGTGATGTTTTTTTCTTAATTAGCATTACGGGTAGGAAGGGCTCAAAGGAGCTGAAAAGTCGAAACCCCCAAAAGACATATCTAGGGACCCTACTAAATAGACATACCTAATTTCTTCAAGTTTCTGGCTCAATTTTGTGGGGAGTTATGCGAGGAACGAATTCAAAAAATAAGAAAAATCACCCACAAACACCCATATAAAGAATTGTAGGGGGTGAAATGGAGCTGAAAAGTCGAGACTCCAAAAATTCACATATAAAGCCCCTACTACATGCACATACCTAATTTCAAGTTCCTAGTCTAATTTAAAGGGGAGTTACGCGAGGAACAAACAAAAAAAATGAGAAAAAACGACCAAAAACTCACTTCTTAGGGACTGTAAAGAGGTGAAATGAGGCTGAAAAGTTGAGACCTCTAAAAGGCACATCTAGAGCACCTACTAAATACACATACCTAATTTCAAGTTCCTAGTCTAATTTAAAGTGGAGTTACGTGAGGATCAAACTCAAAAAATGAGAAAAAAACAACCAAAAATCCACTTCTTAGGGGCTGTGAAGAGGTGAAGTAGGGCTGAAAAGTCGAGATCCCAAAAAGGCACATGTAAAGCCCCTACTAAATGCACATACCTAATTTCAACTTTCTAGCTGAATTTGGAGGGGAGTTATGTGAAGAACAAACCTACAAAACTCCTCCAAAAATGAAAAAAGAGATCAAAAAACCACTGTGGTGGGGGGGAGGGGTGTAATAGAGCTAAACAGTTGGAAGCTCCAAGAGGCACGTCTAGGGCCCCAACTGAATATATTATACCAAATTTTAACACCGTAGCTCAATTTGGTGGGGAGATAGGGGAGGAACAGCCCTTACATAGGGTCAAAAAGGGGGAAAACCCCTATATCACGCCTCCTAATTGACTTCGGAGGTGGATTTTTAGATATGCTACATAACATTTGATTCTCTACCAATTAGCTCGAAAAGGGGCAATTTTTGTGTTTTTGACCCCTCAGCACCCCCTCCCCGCAAAATGGGAGCAAAACTGAATTTTGACCCAAGGTTATCTCCACTCATATACATCTAATCCGCCGCCACACTGAGAGCCCACTGACCGAATTGGAGCGATGTTGGCCCGTATCGAGCGAACTAGATGATTGTAATGTTCGGGGTGGGGAGCGGATATTTGATATGGTTAAAAATCGCCTTAATGGTCATCTAGGACCTCAGAACGGATTTTGTTGATACACCCCCCCCCCCCCATTCCTAAAACAAACGCATTCTCGAAAAAAAGTCATAGA
>FIZR01020880.1:0-17931 GCA_900060175.1 Ferrisia virgata | reverse complement strand
GAAACGAATCCATGACTCGAACCATTTTTGTTTTTTTTTTTTTTTTTTTTTTTTTTTGTTTTTTTTGTTAGGCTTTTTTTCTTGTTTTTGTTTTAGTAAAACGAGGTACAGTTTTAAGAAAATATTTAGTGATATTAAATCGTATGTTGTAATTCGTTGTTTTAAATAGTTTGATTTCCTTTTCTCTCTTCTTCTTTTTTTTTCTATTTTTTTTTTTTCTTTTAAATTATTATTTATTTGTTTAATTTTTTATGTAAATTGTAAAATGTGTTTAATTAAACGTTTCGTGTTTTGAATTTTTTTTTATTTATTTTTTTATTTATTTTGTAATAATGAAGCGATAGTAATTAGGTTACCTGTACCTATAATGCTGGTGGTTTTCATAACTTTATAATGATTTTTCCACATTGTATTTATTACATTTATGGTTTTTCAAATCGTTGAAAATGACTGAAAATTGGGTAAAAAATTGACTTAAAATGATAAAAAGTAAAGAAAATTGATCAAAAATCACGAAAAAATGTTGAAAAATGGACGAAAATCAACTTGAATTGCGAAAAAAAAAATCGCTGAAAATCATCGATAATTAGGTAAAAATATGATAAAATTCGGAAAAAGTCGAGAAAATTGATCAACAATTACGAGAAAATTGTGAAAATTGGTGGAAAATTAACCTATATTTAAAGAAAAAAAATCATCAAATAATAGGTAAGAATTCCATAAAATTGGGTGAAAAAATTCAAAAAATTGATCAAGAATAACAAAAAAATGTTGAAAACCAGGTGAAAATTTACCTAAAATATGAAACACCCGGATAAAAATCACTGAAAATTTGATAAAAATGCCTAAAAAGTGTAGAAAATTAATAAATAACACGAAAAACTTCTAAAAATGGGCAAAAATTTGATAAAAATGGGTAAAAACAGATCGATATTGATCAAAAGTTTCAAAAAATTGTTGAAAATTGACTACAAATATGAAAAGAAATTTGGAAAATTTCGTAAAGATTCAATAAAAATGAGTAAAAAGTACAAGAAATTGAATAAAATTCATAAAAAAATATCGAAAATCAGCAAAAAATCGAAAAAAATTTCACAAAAACGGCTAAAAAGTATAGAAAATTGATCAAAAAACACGAGAAAATATTGAAAATTGGTTGAAAATTAACCTACATTAGGGCAAAAAAATATCAAAAAATTAGTAAAAATTCCATAACAATGGGTAAAAAATGTAAAAAGTTGATCGAGGTTGGCAAAAAAAAAAATTGGGTAAAAATTTGATAAAAATGAGTAAAAATGCAAAAAATTGCTAAAATATGAAAAACGATGTTGAAAAACATTGAAGATGTGATAAAAAATGGCTAAAAAGTATAGAAAATTGATTAAAAAAACACGAATAAATTTCTAAAAATGTGTAAAAATTGACCTAAATTAGAAAACATTATTTAAAATCATAAAAAATGAGGAAAAAATTTGAAAAAAATCGGTAAATAAAGATTGATATTGATCAAAAATCACGAAAAATATCAAAAATTAGATAAAAATTTACCTAAAATAAGAAAAAAATTTCCATAAAAATGGCAAAAAAGCATAGAAAATTGACCAAAAAAGATAAAAATCATGGAAAAATAGATAAAAATTGACCTAGAAATAAAAAAAAAATCATTAAAAATCATCAAAAGTTTGATTAAAATGAGTAAAAAACGATTACACTGATTAAAAATTGCAAAACAGTGTTGAAAATCATCGAAAAATTAAATAAAAATAGGTAATAGGCGCAAACAATTAATCAAAAATCAAAAAATGTTGAAAATTGAGTGAAAATAAGCTTAAATTATGAAAAAAAACGTTAAAAAACCGATAGAATTTTTATAAAAACAGGCGAAAACTGCATAGAAACTGATGAAAAATCACCAAAAAAAAGTACGTAAATTATAATTATAAATCGTCGGAAATCTTATCAAAAATGTGGTAAAAATTTGATAAAAATGAGTAAAAACTGCAAAAAAATGATGAAAAGAAAAATTGTAGAAAAAAAGTGAAAATTGACCACAAATATTGAAAAAAGTTATCGAAAATTGGGTTAAAATTTCATAAAAATGAATTAAAAGTATAGAAATTTGATTAAAAACTGCGGAAAATGTTATTGGCCTAAAATATGAAAGAAAAAATGGTTAAAAATCATTAAAAATTTAGTGAAAAATTGACTAAAATGGATAAAAAATGAACAATATTCATCGAAAAACAAGAGAAAATGTTGGAAAATTGGTGGTAATTGAACTAAAATACGAAAAAATTGGGTAAAAAGTGAAAAAAAAAGATGAAATTGAGTAGAAACAGACGAAAATTAATTAAAAAATTAAGAAAAAATATTGAAAAAAGGGGGAGAAGTGCCAAAAATTGATCAAATAAACAAATTAACCTAAAATGTGAAAAGAATCATCAAAAATTATCGAAATTTAGTTAAAAAACACAAAAAAAATTTTGAAAATTCGGTGTAAATTTGACAAAAATCAATAAAAAATGCAAAAAAAGAATCAGAAATCAGGAAAAATGTTGAGAAATGGAATGAAAATTGACCTAAATTATGAAAAAAATTGTTGAAAATCATCAAAAATTAGATAAAAATGGGTACAAAGTATAAAAAATTGAACAAAAAAAATCGTTAAAAACCAACGAAAATATTTGATAAATTGAACAAAAAGTGCAGAAGATTTATCGGAAATATTGAAAAATCAATAAGAATTGACATTACATGAAAATCGTAGAAAATCATCGAAAATTGGGTAAAAACTTGAAAAAATTGGTGAAAACATGCAAAGAGTCAATCAAATACCATCAGAAAATAATAAAAAATGACCTAATAATCTAGTTTCTTCCGACGATATGGCTTAGATTCATCTAAAAATAAAACAGAAAAAAAAAGTATCGCTTTGCAACGCTATTTCAGCTTGATTTTCGTGACATATTATAATCATGAGAGCTGAAAAAAAGCATTGCGGGTACGAAGGGTTTAATGAGGCTAATAAATTCGAAACCCTCAAAAAGGCACATCAAGGGTCCCCACTAAATGTACATATCTAATTTCAACTTCTTAGCCCAATTTGTATGGGAGCTATGCGAGGAACAATTAGAAAAACCGACCAAAAAACCACATATGCAGGGCTGTGAGGGGGGAGGCAATAGGATGGAAAAGTCGAGACCCCCAAAACGCACATTTAGGGCCCTAAAAAAATAAACACCAAATTTTAGCTTCCTAGTTCTATTTGGTGGGAAAATAGGAAAGAAACTTCCATATCCCCCCTCCTAATTGACTTGGCAGGTTGATTTTTGGTTGTGTTATATAACTTTTGATTCTGTATCAATTGGCTTATAAAGAGGCAATTTTTGGCTTTAGGACGCCTCAGCACCCCCTCCCCCAAATTGAGCATAACTGAATTTTGACCCAAATTCATCAATCGATAGATTGTAATAGCTTGGTTTTCGTTGACAATAAGACATAGAAAATCAAGCTAACAAGGTGTTCAGATAACACGTCGAAGTCTCTTTAAGCTCGGAACGTGTTCCAGTGTCAATACCGAATATCTGGAAAATATACGTCCAGTCCTAAAATTGCGGCATAACTTCGGTAAAAAATACATTAAAGTCGAGCAAAGGTTGGATTATTTTTTCAAATACATGAACTAATACCGCAAACAACTAGAAATTCAGAAAAATAATTACCACATATATTGCAAATCATCGAAATTCGATAATTCGACAGAAAACTCAACGATAAAGAAAAAAATTATATGTAATAACAACATAATCATCGTAAACATAATCATCACATTGGTTCAATCTTCTAAAACGAAGAGCCTTGAGCTTTATCAAAAATAAGCTCCGACTGGAGCGGATTAATCGACGGTATGTATTCGTCCAACATATTCTGTTGACTGACCACCTCGTCTTCCGTATAAATCGAATCAAATAGTGAGCTGAAGTTTGGCTCGTTCTGATGTATTTTTTTCGAATGCTCCCTCAAATGTTTACTCGTCTTGTAGGACGCCGGGCATTTCAAACACTTGAACGGTCTCTCCACCGAATGACTAGCCAAATGCAAATCGTAATGACATTTCCGGACGAATTTCTTACCGCACACCTCGCACGCGAATCTATTTTCACATTTAAAATCATAACGATATCTTAATATCTCTTATGCAGTATAATCTCACATCTTAAAATTGCGAACAAAATATACTAGAATACTCGACCTTCTCTCTTTTAACGCATCGTTATTATTTACCTGAACACGCCGTCGTGTGTTTTTAGATGGAAATTTAACGCCTGTTTACTGTGGAATATTTTCTGACACTGCTCGCAGCTGATAGATTCTTCGACTTTTTCATGCGTCGTTTCGTGAGCCTTCAAGCTCGACTTTTGCGAATACGCCAGGCCGCAAATTTTGCAGACGTGTGCTCGGTAACCGTTATGCGTATTCATGTGCTCCTTCAGCAAATCCCGACGGTAAAACCGTTTATCGCATTTTGTGCATTTGTAGTTACGTTCCTATTGATAAATCTTTCGTATTACTTTTTTATCTTATCAATAATTTGAATTTCCAGCCATACATTCAGCGTGTAAAATACAAAAATTGCAGCGTGATTGCGTCTAATACGCTAAAAGTTTATGTACACCTTTTGACAAGCATTTAAGCGTATTTCAAGTTAACAGGCGAGCGTTAGCCAAACCAATATAAAATATCAATGCACAGATGATACGATAGTTTGAACTACCTTGCTATGGGTTTCCATATGTAAATTACATTTGCCTCTCGTGGTAAAACGTTTGTCGCAGTACGAACAAGAATATGGTTTCAGTTCTTCGACATTTGGAACGATATTGTGCACGTCTAATTCGTGTTGTTTTAGCTCCATTTTATTCTCAAATCTTACGTCGCATGTTTCGCATTGGAATTTTCTACAAATGTTCAAGTGTAATTCATGCGAAAAACATGTATCGTCTTTAATTTATAAATATTTATTCTTAAAATAATAAAAAAGCATTGATGGTTTTTAATTTTTTTTTCAATTCCAAATTTTCCAATATTTTTTTTGAAGGAGATGCATATTATTTCTGAAGCACTCACAGTCTATTTGAATTTTCTTACGATTTGCATAGTCTTCATTGATAGCACGATTAAATTTTCCAGCATCATTCTTAATGCTTTGATAACGCATCATCGGTAATTCAAATACAATGAAAAAAGTTCACGGTGCTTTTTCCCAATCAGTGGTGGGGGCAGAAGATGATTTTAAAGTGCATAATTCATACTATAAAAGGCCACGTTAGGAGCCCCGCTAAATTTACATGCCAGATTCATACACGAGAACAGATCACAGCTCACACGTCTTTGCTCAAAATAGGGAAAACTGACCAAAAAACTACCATTTTCAGCGCTGTGAGGGGGTACAATGAGGCTGAAAAGTTGAAACCCCCAAAAGACACATCTAAGATCTATACCGAATCTACATACCAAATTTCAACTTTCTGGCTCAATTTGGAGGGGAAATAGGAACGAGGCAGCTCTTTCTAAAGGTCAAAAAGGGGGGAGGGAATCCTTATATCTTCCATTCTAATTGACCTAGGAGGCTGATTTTTGAATACGTTACACAATTTTGGATTATCTATCAATTGGCTCAAAACGAAACAATTTTTGCGACTTGAGCACTCCAGCACCCCCTCCCCCAAAAATTTGGGCACAATCGAATTTGGACCCGACGTCAACCTCACTCCAGAATATAAAATTCGAGGCCAATGTAAGCCCATTTCCCAAATCAGATCGATTTTGATCAATATCAAGCTGAGCAAATCATTTTCAGCTCTGAGAAAAAAAATTAAAAAAAAATCTGACATTGCCAAAAAAGGTTGTAATGGTCTTCTAAGGTCCAAAACAGATTTTGTTGATATTCCTCCTCCTCTCCCTCCGGCGTAAGTCGACAGAGCATAACAGTCTGGTTTTCATTGACATTAAGACATAGAATTAACAATTGGAATCACCGGAGAACGAAGAAAACCCACGTCACATTCAAAAACACGAACACGACAACAATCAAACGAATCATCACAAAAATTAAATAAAAATAGCGCACGGGTAAGGAGTAAAAAGGTTCGAATCAATGCGAATAAAACCACCACCATCACGATATACGCAATATTCATGCATAAAAATTTTAATACCACAAACTTACTTCGTAGTGGTATCTTTCTTCATATCGTGAACACTTTGATGCATCAGAAAATCGGCCTTTTCAGAGAAAACCATTCCACAAGTTTGGCACAAATGTGTACTATAATCTGAATGTATCTTGTAATGCTCCTTTAGAGCGGACTCGGCGTAAAATAAACTACCACAAATCGAACACGAATAATTCATTTCCTAGTAGAAGAGGAAAACGTATAAATATAGAAAATTAACCATGTCATTTGGCACAGCGGACGTAAAAATACGTACTTTGGAATGGAGTGAATTATGGAACTTTTCCAGGTGATCATCGAGACTAGATTCGGCAGTGAAACGTTTATCACAATGAACGCAATTGAAAGAATTTTCAACGTCTACTTTTTCTCTGTGTACTAGTAGATTGTGTCTAAAGAAACTGCTCTTTTCGACGAAACTTATTCTACAAATGGTACAATGTAATCTATCAGTCCTGAAATGAATAGAAAAAAATACCATTTTGATGATTTAGTTCTAAATAGAAAAAAAAAATTCATTCAATTACAACACTCACTTTTTTTCATTTTCACAAGATGACTTGGTTGTGTGTTTTTTATAAACATGATCGGTCATTTTTTTATAAGTCGGATACGTTCGGGAACATCCGGCGTAGTAACACATGAATTTCATTTCTGGATGTGATTCTTTAATATGCACCAATAGATCTCTTTTTTTATGAAATAAAACGCTGCATTCCATACACGAAAAGCTCTTGCCTTGAGCCTGTTGAACGATAAATGAGAAATGTAAATAAATACACGTAATCAATAATTCGTAAAATTACTTCTCAACTTACTGGATTCGGTTTATAATGCAATTTTTTATGCACGTTCAAGTATTGTTTGGTTGTAAACATTTTCGAGCACATTTCACAACGCCATTCTGGTTTTTCGTGACTTTTAGAATGGAAATTCAACTTGGCTTGGGTGGGAAATCTTTTCTCGCAGACTTGGCATGCAAATTTATACGATCCTTTGAACAAATTTTAAATTATAATTATTACAAGCTTCATTGAATTGATTATTGCCTCGAAGAATATTACCTGTGTGAAGTTGCACATGAGAATCTCTGGTAATCTTTTGTGTGAAAGTTCTCCAACAATAAGGACACTTGTACGGCTTAATTTCGCAATGGATTCGGGCATGAGTCAATAAAGTAGCTCTTTTTTTGAATATTTTACCACAATGATCTGAAAACCACAAATGTGATAATTTCAAACTAAACGTTGAAAAAAGTTCACCGAAAAGATATCAACTCACCGCATCGATTAATATTATTCAAATATACGTTATGTTTTCTCTTCAAGTGAATCTTTAGCTTCAATTTCGTATCGAAAATATTACCGCAATGTTCGCAGAAAAATTTATTCTGATCAAAGTCGTCTGTAAAATACGATTAGTTAATTTAAAAAATCTCACATCATCGAGTATTCTTTGAAAATTAACTTACCGGAATGTTTATCTTTATTTATTTCATAAGCACCGGACACATTGGATACAGTATTAGATAATTCGGAACTTAATGTCGAATCCAAATCAGACACCAGCGATTCGTCCAAATTCGAGCTAATCTTATTTTTTAAATTAGTCAACTCGAAAGGCGAAGCTTGAATTTCGATACCCTATAAAAAAATTTCACATTACAATCGAATCAAAATCACAATAGCACACAATACCAAAATAATTACTTACCGATGTAATTGGTTCGGCAGATGGTAAATTTATATCATTCCAACATTCAGATTCTAATAACGATTCATTTTCGGGAAACTGATCGTCGAAAATTCTATCAAAATTTGTATTTATTCTATCATTATAATTTGGCTGTTGATAAGATTCGCTGCTACGATTTAAAATATCCAGATCAATATTTTGTAAAGTGTTTTCACATTGCTGAGAATATTGTACGTGTTGATTATAATGTACGGTACTGGTCTCTTGAATAGGTCTATCTTGAGATTCCGTCGAAGGGAATCGCATATCTTGAAGGAAATCATTTTGATCTTCTTTTAATAAACTATTGATACTGCTACATTCGGAGAACATAGTATGTTCGGTAGATTTCAACGTGCTGGTTGTCATTTCCTGAGATGAAAAGCTGTGGTCCAAGTTATCACACATACGATTTTCATTCTCCGTAATAAGCTGAATATTTCGTTCTATAGTGTTATGGATTTCGTTAAAAGAGAACTCATCCGTATGTCTGGGATAAGTAATGTTTTCTTCGGTAGTGACGCATTCGTTATCTATAGCAGCTGATGAAAGAATATGATAGGTGTTTTGGTGTTCCATGAGCGGCTTGTTTTGTGGCTGTATTCCCGCGCATAGTTTCAATAGTACAGCCTGTGAGAAAATAAATGTTAATGGATATGGTTGAATATAAACTAAGTCTAGTCAAAGATTATACACGTACCTTCAATTCTTCTATTATATCGATCATATTTTCTAGATTTTTATCAACGTACGGATGATTTTCTGAATACAGAAACGTGAATGTTTTCAGTACGCCACTCTCCACCATCTAAACAATATTAAATCAAAGATAAAGTAGCAACGTGTTTCGTGTAATAAATCGTAAAGTGAACTTAAGTTATGTTGTACTTACTTTGGATAGAAATTTTGAAATCAGCTGGAAAATGTTTGTAATAGTTGCCGAAGCATTGCCAATACGATGCATATTACAATGAAGTAAGAGAAGCAGTTGAATCAATTCATTTTCTAATGAAGAGAAAAGATATTTACAATCGAACAAACTAATTACATTCTGTTTTTCACGAAATAGCCAAATGCAATAATATTAATTGTCACTAAATAATTCAAATTTTAAATTTCAACTGACTGCTGAACGATTTTCAATTTTTCATGTTTAGTTTTGCTTATCGTGAACGCGAAGGGAAAGGGGTGAGTCATCGAATTGACGAGTATTCATAAAATTACAACAACACTACAAGTGAAACGTTTCGTTTTCGAACGAGATTCCTTTAAATCATGTGTATAGTCGTTCTTTACTCACGTTTCAACTTCGTGATTCCTAATTCGTGTATTGTGGGATTTATCCATCAAAACTTTTTCGGCCGTTACTAAAAAAGTCGAACTTGTATTCCTTGTGACTTTTTATTCAGTTCATAATTACCCCATTATTTTCAAATTGATAGATTGATAATTAGGTATTGTAGTTGTAGTTTGTAGTCACATGTAAGCTTCAGTTTAATTATTGATTGCTTTGCAAAGAAGTTGAGATGACAAATAATAAAAATGTACAATGTTGAACTGTTCCTGTTGATGAAGTAAATGTGCAAGTTCATTATAGCAATTTTAATATATTTATTGAGTTATTGTTTTCGAACTTGCGAGTTCTTCTCAACTTTGATCTTTATTAGAATAAATACCAAGATGCATTCTTAGAAAATATTATTTGAAACATCTACTTGGAGTCTGTTATCAATAATATGCACTGCAATTCCATTTCCGTTATGAAGTGAATTCCTTTCATTTTCAAACTTCTTTTGAATGAAATTTATAGGAAAGTACAATATTTGAGAAATATCCATGCTCAATTCTCATCGTACGAAATAGGCGTTACTCTTTCATTCAACGTTAATTCAGAAAATTCAGATAATTTTGGCAGACTTAAGTAAATACCAAACCTTAATTTTCCTTTCAATGCTGACGATAGAAATATTAATGGTTCTTTGGATTTTTCACCAGATGATTGATTTACACAGATCATTTGACATCTTTGGCACGGTCCATCAATCTGATTATCATACAATCATTAAATATAACATAAATTAATCAAAAATATCCAACAAAAGAAATTATACTTTAAAATGAAGAGATCCGATTTTTATTTCATTCCACGTAAATTCATCCAACGGCTGACACTCTCCTGTGATTAAAAAATTACTTCGAAATCTTTGTAAAATATTTTCCTGCCAAATAATAACAAATATTATAAAACATAAAAAATGTTTCTTCATATTTAACAGAACTTTGAACTTACAAAAGTACAATCCCATTTTGAAGACATTTGATCAACCAACCATTGAACACTGGCTGAAGTGACGAGTAAATACTGAGCTTGATTCGCTAAAGAAAGCTGCATAGCTGAAATAAAAATATTACAATAATATATTATAAAATTTTAACTACGTAAATGAACGTAAAAAAATTTTTCTCACCATCAATGCCTTCCACGTTGGAAGATTTATTTCTATTCAATAATTTCACCAAACGAAGTTCTTTCATGTTGAAAATTTCTTCCAACCATTGAGCAACTTGATCTCCGCAATCGATTACTTCGGCACGATCAGTACACACTTTACTTTGACAAATTTTTGATAAATAATTACCATTTTTATCATCACAGTATTCATCTAACGGAATCGCTGCTTCCAAAATAAAATCTGAAATAAATAACATCTTAAAAATTTGATTCTTCGATTTGAGCGAATGAAATTTATACCTTTATATTTTAAATACATGAGTTTCTTTTCAAAATCAATCGATGGAAAAATCATACACATTTCTGGAAGTTGTTTTTGAGTCACAGCCACACCATTTCTAACAATCATCCACTCCCTATCGTATTTTAGACCTGTGCTCGTGATAGGCCAAGATAATTCCACGCTAAAAGCTCCGCAAGATTTGATCGGGTATACGAACATCTTGGCTAGTTTTAAATTAGTTTTGTTCCTTTTTCTGAAATACAAACGTACGATAAGAATCATTCTTATTATAATATAAATCAAAACGATTCATTATTTGTTATTTTTTACTTGATTAGTGGAGGAGTTTCATCTGATATTTCAATATTAATATTCTTAATCGGAACAGAAGGTAACGTGTCACTGGTACTTTCGTTGATTTCAAATTTAGATCTCAATTCAACCAATTGAGCAGGCCAGTTTTCTGGTACTTTGATTAGAATAGGCGTTGATACAAAGCAATTAATAATCATATTCAATAATTTATCGACGCTGTCTTTATCAGACATATATCCCAAAGACACGCGAACCGAGCCGGTAGGGAAGCCGTCAATTAGATCGATATTATCAGCGCAAGTGTGCCCTTTCTAAAGAAAAAAAAAAACAAATAAATAAAAATGCACACCTACGTAAGCGTAAATGATTTATAAATTTCATGTTCATAGCTTCTACCTCGAAATTAATTTTTAATTGATTATCGCTTAAATTCAAATGTCTCTGGCAAGCTCCTGGATTACAGAAACAGCCCGTTCTCAGGTGTATATTATACATATTAGCTATATTCAAAACCTATGATATTAAAAAAATGAACAATATAAATTTGTCAAGTACACCACAGATACAAGCAAATCACCGTAATACCTCGGTATATCCGATAAATTCTCCATTCGATCTAAGTAAGTTAAAATTAACGATATTTCCTTGAGTAGAACCATCGCTATAGTCAGTATCACGATATATAACTGCTACTGGTTTACCATTAGAATGATGTAATGTTGTTAATTTACGATGCAAATATCGAGTCAACGCAAACGTATACTGCGATATGTGATCCATTGAGCCGCCAATCCGATACATCGTATCGAATCCATGCCTTAACGATAAAACCGCAAGGTAATTAATCGTACCGTCTTCGCATCTGTAAACGTAACCCATATTAGTTATACCACAGGATATTCTCGTCTTTCGTAATAATATGTAGTACCTTTCGTGTAACGTAGGTTTTTTCACATGAAACTTTGCACCACTCATTGAAATCAATACGGTACCTCCTCCGTAGTACGATTTATTCAACACCCAAGAACTGGAATTTTTCACCAATAAAGCTCCTAGGCCGGTCGGGTAACCGAACATTTTATGAAATGATATAGCAATAAAATCTGGTTTCCAAATGCTTAAATCTAATTGACTAGTAGACGAGTAAGCTGCAGCATCGAGTAAACAAAACCATTGGTAACGTCTGCCAATGAATAAATTACGAAAATTAATACATTTTCTACAATGTAGATTTTATATAAATTATAGAAAATAAGTTATTATTTCTGAACTGATTACTTTGGAGTTTTAGTAACGACGATATCATCAAGAACTCCGTTATGTACATTTTCTATCCATTGTAACGGATATTTACAACCGGAAAAATTACACTGAGCGGAGTAAACGAACAATGAATTACCTCCGCGAGGTTTGTCTTCATCTGGCACAGTACATCGGTTTAGTTTATTAAAAGCATCTTTGTGTTCTAAATAATGTACTTGAACATGATCTTTGAGAATTTCCCTGAGACCCAGAACAGAAGTATGATTATCTTTGGTATATACGAAACTACATCCTTCATCTGGAGTTAAAATACATACAAACTTTATCAAAGTAATTTAAAATAACTATATATATTCAATTTTAAGCATACCCTCTGATCTTGAATCTGACCAGCTAAACCATTCTACGACCGATTTTAAAGCTTCTGTAGCTCCTTTGGTAAAAATAACGCTGTATTTATCGGCTGATGTACCAAAATGTTGTAAAATTCTATCAATTAAACGAACAGTCATGAACATATATTATGTTTGGACCAGCGATGAAATTAACATCGTTGTTATTCGTACCTGAATCGAATCTGATCAACAGCATCATGGCAATATTTACTGCTTAAATTGAACGAATGCGGATTACCGTACAAATTATTTTTCAAATCATCCAGTACAGCTTCAATTTGAGTATTCGAATATAAAGTTGTAGCAGCATGATCCAAATAACAAATATCTGCAAGTGAATGGCAACGAATAGCAGTACATGATACGATTTTGATCAGTTACTGCAGACTTATTGTATTCAACAGGTAGAAACAATAGTTGCTTATCAGGTATTTACTTACCTTTCAATCTAGAGAATTCGTTACTAAAGTTCTTTGATTCAGGTTCATCTCCGTCTAATTCCATTGATCTTTAGCTCTTCTTTAGCTTGAATAATCAGAAACACTAGCTACCGGTAGCTCCGCTCAAAATATCTAGGAACAACGTGCAACTAATGAATAGAACATGACTCGTAGGACTGCAAACCGAGGAACTACGATTGCACCAGCAACGTTATCTTTAATTACAAGTACGAGCACTAATAATGTACTTATCAGACAACTCGTTCCCATATGATTCGTCATAAATAATCAACAAACTATGTAATATGGAAATACAAAAACGTGTTTGTTGTTACTCTCCGTAAATAGCAATTCAAATAGTTCGTTCCATTCTTCATGTATGTACCAGACCATGGCTTAAGTAAAATTATATATTACATGTTGTTTTGTACCTATGATTATTTATTCATGTACAATATAATATAGCTTGTCCAGAAAGAATAATCATTTTCACTATTCATTACCAACAATGAATGTTCAGGTACAGTTCAGAATATGTCGCAAACATAATTTTATTAATTTTCTTATGATAATTATTACTGGTAGAAATAATGAATTTAAATACCTGTAAGACAACACGAATTGCATTCAATATGAATGACCTTCAGGGCTCCAATAACGATTTTCAAAGGAGGAATAACTCACAAATTGTACCTTTTACGATGTAGTTGCAGAAGTAGACAGAATTAAGTACCAATCCCATTACCAGTACCATACCACTTACATAGTTCAAAATCCCAATACCAAGTACTAGTACTATGGTACCCACTTCAAATTCCCATTACCAATTACCAGTAGTGCCATATTGCCTGTTCAAAATCCTAATACCAAGTACCTGTACTATGGCCAACTTCAAATTCCCATTACCAATTAAAAGAAGTACCACACCACCTGTTCACAATCCCAATACCAAGTACCAGTACCATAGCGCCAACTTCAAATTCTCATTACCAATTACCAGTAGTACCATACCACCTGTTCAAAATCCCAATACCAAGTACCAGTACCATAGCGCCAACTTCAAATTCCCATTACCAATAACCAGAGCTACCATACTGCGTGCTCAAAATCCTAATACCGTATCAGTATACCATACTGCTCCCACTGCCAGTACCAGTACTGGAACAAATCTCGCAGTACTAGCAATACTTTTCTTTGAATAGAGAGCTACAATTTTGAGTATTAGAAATGATTTAAACTACTAATTATTAATTACCATGATTACTAGCTTGCTAATTGGTATTTTCTTTTATTCAGGTACAATCTACATTAGCCCAGTAAAATTAGCGTTTAATGCGTAAAAATTAGGTGGCAAACTGTAATTTAGTATACTGGTCCATTTTAATGTCCTAAATACAAATCCCGAAGACCCTACTTGTCCTCCGCACGCTTCACCCACTATTGTGGATCTTAGTCACCAAAATCTGGTTTTTCGTCCTCCATATCTGCGTAAACCTGAAAATAGATTCTAATGCAAAAATAGGGTCTATAAAAGTTGCATGATGAGTTGATGAAACTACCTGGTACTTGCATCTTAAATCCATAATAGCGTACACACACACATTATTTAAAACACTATATGGTTTCGTGTGTTTTAGTTGACTATAATGTGAGAGGAGTTGACTTTTCCCATTGCTCAATTATAGCTCGACCTTCCTAGGGTTTATGATTATTATCAAAGGCTCGTTTTACAGGAAATTCAACGTAGATCAACTGTCATGAACCCTAATTTTAGACTGGGATCAATATTCGAATAGATATGAACCAGAAACCAGATTTGGGGAGATTCAGCTAAAATCCACAATAATGGGAGAGGCCTACATGGGATAGGTGGAGTTTCAAAATTGTTATTTTAGTTTTGGTTAAAAATTCACTTTCATTCTTACCTTCATTCCGGTTTTGGTTTCGGTTTGAAATAACTTCTTTGTTCTTTGTTTTATTAAACCAAAGAATAAACCAGTAAATTAAAAAAATCATGAAATTTTTGATATTTTAGCAATACATTGAAAAATGAAAATACTTTTATTTTAACAGTTACCTAATTCTCTCAAAGAAATGAGCAAATTTGAATCTTAGGGTTAGTTTTGAAGATATAAAATGTTCATTTTTCAAGTATTTAAACAAGCGATCGAACTATTGACAACAAGTATCAAGGTGGGGAATCTCCTGCTCCAGGGGTAAAAGGATTACAGCTTACAGTTCCGTTTGTCCCCCTCCTCCCAGTGTCTATGGGTCAAACTTAAAAAATTGAAAAACCAAAAGAAGGACAAACACATTTGAAAAAAATAGTAAAGGAAAAAAGAAAAAAACCTACAACTTTTGAAGCGTTGTGAAGCAATATAGGTATCATGTTTGTTTTGAGGAAAGCTGCACAATCTGCACAGTTTATATGATTGGTTCATAAATGAAAACAATGAACTTGTACGTTAACTTCAACCAATCTGTAACCGCACAATTGAAACTGTGCAGATTGTGCAGCTCCTTCAAACAGACTTATTATACTACATTCAAGTCATCAATTCAATCTCAAATTTTGGTTTCAGTTTCGGTTATGATTACACTTTCTTTTTTATTTTGATTGCGATATTTAGTTACGTTTACTTTTGGTTTTGGTTACGGTTACAGTTCACATCCTGGTATTTTTGAACTAATTTTATTAGGCTACATAATGACTTGAAAGGTTGAAACGCCAATAGAATACTGTAATTTACTACAGTATGACTAGTATTTACTTTGTTTTACAAAATCTTGCACAGCGTTGAGTACCGTTACCATTCCCAGTACGAAATCTTGTAAAATTTTAAAATTTATGGGAAATCCCAACACCAAGTACCAGTACTGTACCGACTGCAGGAAAATGCTGATCTCAAATTCAAATCCCAATTCCATCCCAATTTAGAAGAATACAGTGGTACCAAACTCTGGAAGAAAGAAGAAACTTATATTAAGCATCAAGAGCTGCATAGAATATAAAATTGAACTCCTTGTACTCCTGCAGGAGCTTGGACAAGTTCTGGGCATTTTTAAAACCATATACCTCTCAGATTTTTTATGACAAGTTAATTCTCACGAGAAAAAGGCATCATCCTTGGATTAATAATTATTTAAATGACGAGTACTAAAAGTTGTGCAAGTAAGCTGATAAAAAAATCAACGTACTCTAATTCTAGTGCTAATTCTTTCCAGCTCAAATTCACGTCCATAAATGAGTGAATTTTTGAATTCTCATTAACATGAGCTTGGTTTTGAGTTTAACGTAACGTATTTGGAAGAATCATCTCTACAAATGTCAAACGTCAATACTGCAACTGAATTTATTTCGAAGAAAGCTATAAAAATCGACAAAGCTCGTAAAAAAAAAAAGAATTCTTTGCAGAATCTCTCATCATATTCCCAAGAGCTAGATTCAAATAATAAACTTCTCATCGTACAGCTATTAGCTACTGTATCTATACGAACGAATGTAGAGTACACACGCCTATCTTATCAACAAACTTTCCTCTTCTATCGTAAAAATGTTTCCACAAACTAATAAAAAAGAGGCGTTAACAAAGTTTATTAAATGAAAATTTACGATACCATTTATAATTAGGTAATTCGTAATTGTATTCTGAACTTAAATATATTAATATTGAATTACTACAGTGATAAAGATTGAAATTATATTTTTCTTTTACGAATAGAGTTAGGTAGTAAATAGTACGTATATAAATTTAAATGGTACAGTAGCAAATGTAGGTAAGAAAATGTGCTACGATTACAGCGTAGTAGTAGTAGTAGTAGTAGTAGTAGTAATAGTAGTAGTAAATATGTAAATAAGTTTATAAACGTGATAAAAGGGAAGACTATAAAATAATTACCTATCATATTGTGTCGATACGACAACGTATCACAAGAAAAAAAAAAAAAAAAAAAAAAAATAAAAAATTTAAAAATTAAAAATTTGAAAAAAAAATTCATCGTTTATTAAAAAAAAAAAAAAAAAAAAAAAAGAATTAAAAATTTAAAAATTAAAAATCTGATAAAATAATTCATCGCTTATTAAAAATACCCATGAAAGTATTAGAAAAAAAAATCATCAAGCTCGTAAGAAGAAAAAAATTTTAGCTCTATAGGCACGAAATAGGAGAACAAAATTGCTACGTAAACGATACAAGAATTTGAGCATTAAAAAGAGCTTATTATGTCGTACAACAAATATAGACGTAAAACTACCAGTGATGAGGTGAGAGGAGGAGGGAAATGAGATGTAATTTCTTTTCGTAATCGTATTTCGTAATATATAATTAAAACGCAAGCGTAAACGAGTCGCAGAATCCCAAAGTATGAATTTTACATCGTATTAAATTCATCTCTAGGCGACTCTCCTAAAAAACTACCTTGACTTTCTTCCAATGGTCGTGTATACTGTGTCTTGGTTCTTGAAGAAGGTACATCGTAGTAGTATAAAATTAAAATTAGATTTAAAAAAAAAGTATATATAATACCTAAAAGGTTTTTTTTTTTTTTTAATTTTTAATATTGTACAAAATATGACATTAAAATGGTCCCGAAGTTACCATTATTCTTGCAGCGATTTAGGCGTTTCGTCGAATCAAAAATGATGATATTATTTTGAAATTCTGCGACGATGATCTTACAGCAGATTGATTTTAGGTATAGGTTTGTTTGTCTGCGGAATATCAATAAATAATCCGATATTAGACACAAAAGAATATGTATAGTTTTTTTTTTTTTTTTTTTTTTTTTTTTTTTTTTTTTTTTTTTTTTTTTT
>FIZR01020875.1:0-13779 GCA_900060175.1 Ferrisia virgata | reverse complement strand
AAGGGACAAAGAAGGCTGCTCCACATCCAATATTAGATTTTGATCCATCTGTGAAGATAGCTAAGGTTTCTGTGGAATATTCACCGCGTTGAAGCTGCCTCGATGCAGGTAGGGTATGGAGTTCTGGGTGCAGAAGGGATACCGTAGGTTCCGAAATTATATCTTCGAAATTCAAATTAAAATAAAGTGAACAGGGCGCGGAGACTTTGACTGGTATTTAGTGACAATATAGAAACAATTTTACATAAATAGTTCAGTTTGGGGTATTTTGGAAATTCCAAACCGGTCTGCCGGTCCCTTACAACCGCCCAAAGTGGTCTGTCATCATGGATATGTAATAGCGAGATATAAAAAAACAACCTATAAATGAAGTTTTGTTCATTTTGGAATCAGCTATGTTTTTAGCATTCGACGATACTTTAACCCGGTCTGCCAACCCTTAGCAACTACTCGACGAGTTTGCCCTTTTGGATTTGAGTTTTGGGGTTACAGACGTACCTTACTAATGTCAATCTCATCTATTTTAGAATCAACTATTTTTCGGATTTTGCCCTTTGGTCAGCCGCCGCAAAAGTGGCAAACCGGCATCTTCGTACTCCTGCGAACACCCTTTTTCCAAAAATTTTGAAATTTTGCTTTTTAAAATCAGCTAAAAAAAATCGCCCTAGCTCCCAGTCTGTAACTGACAATTGAAAAATGCAAATTCTACTTTTAACTCTCAGTTAGACCTAGCTGGCTGTTAAAAATCCTCCATCTGGCGATTAATAAACCGGACCTAAGTATAAAAATTTTCTTTGCAATTATTATTTCATTTTTATTTTTAATTAATATATTACTTATTTGCACAAGTATAATCGTCAAAGGGGGAAAAAATCAACGTTAATGTTTAATATGAAATTTTTCGGCGGTATCCGTTTCTACAGTTATAGAGAAATTTTTTCATCAAATATTATTTTAGAAAAAAGATACACGTACGCGCGCTGATGCTAAAAGTACTGTAAACGAAATGTGAAATGGTATTTCCGGTCGAAAAAGAAAACATTGCTTACCTGGTTGAACCACTGCTTATAGTAGGTTCAGGTTGTTGGTACCAGTGGATTCGTACGTATTATAATTAATTACCAAACATTACGAAATACCTAAGTACTAATAACGTTTAGGTGGATTTTTTTTTTTTCAGTTGTAGAAAGTACATTCCCCTTCTCTTGGTCCATTTTTGCGATCTTCCAAAGATAAATTTCGAGTTCGTTAGATGTAAATTTGCAGATAGGTGTTGTGTGCTATTCTTATGCACAACACGAAAAATTCTAAGAATGAATAGTCGAGCTGAAATACCTAGCTTTGTGTGTACTTAGGTATCTACGTATACGTAGGTATGTAGGTGTACTTGCGTATTGTAGCATTGACAATGACCTCAATGCTTACATAATATCATGTGGCCGGATTTATTCGCGATGAAGTGCTCCGAAATATGTATAGAGTGAGAGAGAGAGAGAAGAGGAACGGGGAGGTAGCAACGTGCGTATATACGTAAACGTGTGTGTACTTATTCGTGTACGTAGATTACGTTTGGTTATATATGAATACGAATGTATACGAAAAGAATAATACATATATAGATATAGGTACCTATATCTATCTATAAGGTACTTGGAAATCGATCGAGTATGTTTTCTTTACGATCGACGTATTCTGAGATCGTACGTAATAGCGTTAGAAGAAGACGAGGGGGGGGGGTGGTATGCATGGACAATTGCTAGGCGAATGGAAGGAAGAAGTGATGGAAAATTTTTCACATTCGTCGAGTATTTACAAATTTTTTTTTTCCCAACCGGATAAACGATGAGCGATTATTTACGTCAGAATTGATCGACGATATGTTTATTTAGAATGCATATACAGTACCTAAATGATTTTAACACCTTTTCAAGTGCAATATACTCGTAAGTTATACGTACGTAGACGTACCTCTACTTTCGTACATACGAATATACCTACTCCTAATACAGCTGAAGTGAAGATGGAAGACTCGAAGACGATTCGATATGTTTATTGACCTAATTATACGCGCTCTCAATACTTTTATACGTATATTAACAAATACTCCGAGTATTACTCATCATTGTTAAAGTCTCTCCCTCTCCTCGTCGCTCGTCGTCCAACACTACCTTCATTCATAAATGCCGCAGTGACGTAAATATCTGCCAGTTCCGTTTCGTATATACGAAAGTCATTTCCTGCGATCAGCCGTGCTTGACGCGACACTAAAGTGGCGTTGAGACGTCGAGATGATTGTATTCTGTCCGTACGAGGCAGACAGAGAGAGAGGTGCAGTCAGGGAATAGCGTATAGAGTGTAATTATTATGGGAAAAAAATTTATGAATGAATATGACGTCATGATGGGCTACGCGCGTACGCCGACAAGAGTGCGGGACGCATATTACCGTCGCCGTCGTTAACTCGTTCGTATGGATAAATTCGTTTTTTTTTACCGTTTGCTTTAGTTTATAGTTTAATGGGCAATCAGATAAATTGCAAGCATGATGTGGCGATCGTTGGATCGTCTGTCGCTTGTCGCGTGCCGCCGGCTCGTGCTGTCGTCGGATTAATAAATATTATATTATGTTAATGTACGAGCTGGAAAAATATTTGGCATAGTATATCTGAATATATATTTCGTTTGAATATGGATGAGGTACGAGCGAAGAAATTTTTTGCGAGTATGTATCACATTAACGACGAAACAATTAAAATTGATATTGAAGACAGGTAAAATAGAAATGAACAGAGTGATGTTGACCTTGCGATAGGGTTCGTTCAATGTATACTTTTTAATGTGATATTTTTGACCTAGAACTCGTAATGAAAGATGATTGCATGATTTTCATTTCGATAGGCAGTAATTTGGTGACTATAAAACGAAAATGGAAAACATTTTTCATCTATTTTTTTAGCATTCTTTCTTGATTTAAGATCAATTTTTGGCACTTTTTACACAATTTTCGTTGATTTTTAACCATTATTTACGTATTGTAGTTCAATTTTCGCCCATTTTCAACATTTGTTCGTACTTTTTGACCAACTTTTTGTCCAAGCCTAATTTTAACACAATTTTTCCCTAATTATTGATGGATTTTTGACAGTTTTTATCCGAGTTTAATTTTCCGCCATTTTTTAGTGTTTCGTTTTGATTTTTTCTCAATTTTTTGTGCTTATTACCCATTTGTGTCAAATTTTTGCCAAATTTTCAGCCAGTTATAACTATTTTTTCGTAATGTAGGATCGATTTTTGATAGTTTTTAACCAGAATGTTTTTCACATTTTAGTTCAATTTTTACTCATTTTTCTACAATTTTTCTATGTTTTGCCCAATTTTTGGCACTTTTTATCGAATTTTTACTCAATTTTCGATTAGTTTAAACGATTTTTCACATATTGTGATTCCATTTTCACCTATTTTTAACATTTTTTCATAATTGTTGTAATTTTTCTTCAGTTTTTGCTTATTTATCCCGCCAATTTTCAATATTTTCTCGTGATTTATAATTGACCTTTTTTTTTACTTTTTATTTTGGTTAGTTGATTTTTAACGAAGTTTTGCATATTTTAGTTTAATTTTAATCCATTTTTCAACAATTTCTTCATGATATTTAGATCAATTTTTTTCACTTTTAAGCCATTTTTGTCGAACTATTACCTAATTCTCGATGATTTTTAACGATTTGTTTCATATTTCAGTATAATTTTCCACCATTTCTCAATATTTTATCATTATTTTTGATTGACGTGGCAGTTTTCACACATTTTCTTTTTTTAATTTTTACCCAATTTTAGATGATTTTTCAACAATGTTTTTCATATTTCAGTCCAATTTCCACCCATTTTTTAACGATAACCCGTTTTTGTCGAATTTTTACCCAATTTTCGACGATTGTAGATAATTTTTTACGTATTGTAGTTCCATTTTCAGCAATTCTTCAACATTTACTCTTATTTTTTGATCAATTTGTTGTACTTTTTTCATTTTTTGTTCAATTTTTGCTTAATTTTCACCCGTTTATTTTTCGAATTTGCATCTTATGTTCGATAATTTTTTAACGATGTTTTTCATATTTTAGATAAATTTTCACTAATTTTTCACATTTTTCCATAATTTTTAACGATTTTGTACATATTGTAGTTCAATTTTCACTCATGTTTGATTATTTTTTATCAAGTTTTGAGTAATTTTTTGCGGTTTTTCCTATTTTTGTTGAATTTTTACAAATTTTTCGCCCAATTTTCAGCATTTTCCGTGATTTTTGATTGAATTTTGGCAGCTTTCACCTATTTTTTTTTTCTAATTTTTACTTATTTTAGTTCATCGCCCATTTTTCAACAATTTTTTCCGAGTTTTGCTCAATTTTTTGAACTTTTTACCCATTTTTATCAAATTTTTACCCAATTTTCATCATTTTTTGTAATTTTTGATCAACTTTTTGCACCTCTTACCTGTTTTTATCAAAGTTTTCGAAATTTACAATAATTTTCGATTGTTTTTTTCATGATTTAAGTCATTTTTCAATAGTTTTTCGTGATTTTCGAATTTTGTTCTTTACGTGTACGGAATGATTTTTGTGATTTATTCTGTAAATTATAAAATTTTGATCTTACCGTTATACATTCAAAATTTTTCCCTAAAAGGGAAACAATTAAAAATTTTTTTCGCTCATTTTTCAACAATTTCTCTGTAATCCTGCCTATATTTTACAAATTTTGTGTATTTTGACGTATTTTTCACACCGAACTTAAATTTTCATTAGAAATTCTATTCCCTGAAAAAATTTTGAAAAAAAAAAATAAATAATTTTATACGTTTTATTTTTTTTATAGTTGATTGATTGTTCTTGAAAAATGAAATTTATATTTGTTCTATCCCAGGTTTGTGATAAAGAAAAGGGAGGGGGACTGCCTTCTTGGATCGAAATAAACGATTGGTGCAGAATTTCGGAAGCTGGTAAAGTTAAATGGAATTCACATCAATTATTCGTTTTTTTTTTGTGTGTTATTCGACAAAGCTCTTATCGTTTAAAATCTTGTCAAATTCGACTAAAACTTTTTTGTATCCTGCATGGTTTGAATAACGATTAGCAACCTTCTCGTGAACACCTGTCGTTCATCCATCCCATTTATCAGAAGATGCACGGAGATCTTCGAATTTTGAGATATTTTGAAAATTAATGGGATTACATCACACATTGCTGCAGGAAGGAAAAATGTGAGGCGTTTCAGCGGCCTTCAGATGGATATGTTAATAGCAAAAAACCTGTGCTCACAGTCAGAATTGTCTCGAAAGGGGACGGGAAGTGAGTTGAGTTTCTTTTAATATGCGAATTCACTTATTACGCTGTTCAACTTTATTTTGAAAAAAATTCACCTTATTCAGAATATTTTTATTAAAGAATTCCATAGATGAGAAAATCGTTCATTTGCATCATTTTGAACCATTTAAGGTCCTAAGGGGTACTTTTTAAACAAGTGCAGAGCTGTTTCGGTTATCATCTACATCCAAAATGAATTAAAATTGAATGAATAGAACAAGAGTTATTAAACCTGATAAAAAGTAGAAGGTAGTTTTGGAAAATGGCATAATACCCAAATAAATTCATTTTTATTTCATTTATTATAATATTTTTCTCAAAAATAACGAAAGACTGCTTTCAACACTTTTAAAAAATTGAAAGCCCTGGAGACGATTTTTCAAAATTTTCAACTTGACCAAAAATTTTTTGAAACTTTTGACTATAATTTAGGCCGAAAAATAGTTGAAATACGATGATTTGAGCGGACGTATTGAGCAGTGACGCACTCGGGGAGGGGACGATCAAAGCTATAGACTCCTCCTCCCTCAATTGTGAGAAAATTGATTTTTTTCTTAATTTGCGCAGAATTGCAGAATTCAATACCCGAATAATTAAAATCCATCTTTTTTTAAACGAGACTTCGAAAATTTGAAACCCCAACTCCAAAAAATGCACTTTTTATGGCTTAAAAATACATTTTTTTTTCAAAAATTTCGCCCTCACTGCTCGGAACTGTAATTTTAGTCCTCCTCCCCTTAGAAAATTCCTGATTGCGCCTATAGTACTAACTAAGTAAAGAAAGGGAGTCTAAAAAAGAGCACCCCAAACCATTTTTGGGAGCTTGAATTTCATCTAAGATTGACTATTTTGGCCTGGCCCTCGAATTGAAAGTTTATCGAAAGGGGGGAAAAGGATCCAACATTTTGAATTTTTGAGCGCGCAATTTCTTCTTATGGCACCGCCCAAAATTATTACAAATTTTCATTTCTTTTTCCAAGTAAGATTCGTAATTTTAAACCGATTAGCAAGCAAACTAATTTAACCGGTGCCCCCTTAATTGTGGGAGAGTGCACTAACATGGAGTATACGTGCATTATTCTGCAGTAACGATAGACACCGGTTTTATTGACCATACACACGTAGACCGGGCTGCATTTCCCCAGCTTTGCCCAAAGACTTTATTCAATAACTTGATAGGGGATGTGCACTAACGATGAAAGTATATGCACTGTTCTGCACTAATAATGCACTGTCGATATGTACAGGTTTTATTTACAAATTCGCGATAGGCGGGACCGACGAAATCGACTCCGATTTCGAATAGTTTACTGTTTTATGTATTCTTAGATTTTTTCCTTTCAGTTTCGCTAGATCTGGACACGTTTGTCTGGCTGCCTGCTTCTTCGTATACTGCACCATATCCTATCTGGAGAATGATATTTTTTTTCGAATGATCACATTACTCTTGATACGATTCAGATTTGTTTTGATTTCTTCGCTTATCGCGTTGATTATATGCTTCGAAGTTTTTCAAAACTAAGCAAGTATTATGATCGGTGGTGAAATGTAGAAAATAATCACGTTATCGCTGTCACTCATTGGTATAAATATGGATTTGTATATGTAAACTAAGTATATACAATGTATATATTTTTTGTATGATAGGCATTCCTGAGTATTCGGGGCTATTGCGATCTTGAAACATTATTTATCTACAAAAATAGCTAACCACGCTACAAAATGTTTTTAATTCATCACATCCGTTATTTTTTCTTCATAACCAATCGATCATGTATTCTTTTGTTTTCATCTTATCGATATCGAATAGAAATAATTTTCAAAATGCAGTTATTGTGTAGAGTACGCAATATGATGAAAAAGTGTCGTAATATTTCGCCATTCTCCGCGCCGAGTTGGTAAGGTGTAAAAATAATTATTCGTTATACTTTCTCAAGTTCGTTGATCGTTATTGTGGTGCTGAAAAAATTAGGTAGGTTAGGTACTTGGGAATATGAGTGACTTGCGGGAGACAACCACATGTCGATGTCGTGAGTTTTTTCATTCCTCTTACCTACTACATACATATCATACATGTATTACATATACAAATATGACCTCGTCGCAAATTGGTATTATGCATGGTATGACTATATAGTACAGTAATTTGAATGAATGAACGAACAAACGAACGAACGAACGAATCAGAATCGTATCGTTTGTACTGTAGCTCCATTCATAAAATTTTCAAGTGCTGGTCATGTGCGCGCATGCGTTTGTATATATTGTGCGGAGATGAATGAAGGCAAGGCAGGTGTGTTGTACAAGAGTGAGAAGGCCAGAAACCGAATTATTTTCGTTGGAAATACAAATATAATATGTATTTAAGCGCCTTGCGTCTGATACGTAGGTGTCGGAAGACAAACAACCGGTTCGTTATACATATCTATATGGTTTATTATTAGAAATATTTACCTAATACCTATGCATCGGTATTAAATGACGGATTTCTTCTTAATCCTAAAAATAAAGCCATCGATGGATTACGTATTAATTTTTCGCCAATGAGTAAGAGGTTAGAATTGTTCTTAATTATGTACCTAGACCTGCCTACCTACCCTGCCATCGATACATGTACGTAATATCTACCATCGCTCGCCTTGCTATTTATGGAATGTGCGATGAGTATAATTATTGTTCCTCTTAATTGTGTAGGAACGAGAGCTTCGAATTACTCGTATTTATTATGATTGATTTTCGTCACCAAGCAAAGTGTGCGAACGTTAACTGCCTCAAGTGTGTGAGCACTCGTACTTGAGATTTTTTTTCGCGCGGATTATGTTATATTTGTGTATTATCGACCATTGTATACATAATTATAAAAATTATCAAGTGGAGTCTTTTTTTTTTTTTTTCGTAGAAATTCGCATTCCATTGAGGATGCGTTGTGCGCCATTGGCGTCAGCTATTTTCTTGAGAGCATGAGTTGAGTGAATGGTTTCTTACGTAATGACGCAATGCATTGTGGGTATAGCTTTTGATTAAGCCCGTTTCCGCAATTGAAGAAAGTATCTAGGTAATCAAACTGTACAGAGAAGTGAAGTGTTTTCGAGTATTTGAAGGTAGAGATACCATTAGTATGAAAGTGTGAATACTAATTTAAGGATTGGGTTCACTATACTGTCTGAAAGAAAGGCAAAAAACACATTTTTGACATGCATATGTCTTATGGCTGGTAGTCGTTCTGTAAAAATCGTCACGTTTTTGTGAAACAGTTTTTTCAGCGTTGCCAATCATAATGATTTTCCGTCAGATATTTCAAGGAATTTTCGTTCAATTTTTACCTATTTTTGCCACATTTCGTACTTAATTTTTAATAATTTTTTAACAATTTTTTTCCACAATTAAAGGCATTTTTCAATATTTTTCTGCGATTTTTTATTAATTTTTTCCATTTTTTGCCTTTTTTGTCAAATTTTTACCCAATTTTTAATGGTTTTTACACATTTTTTAACAGTGTTTCTTGATTTTTGAACAATTTTCTCATTTTTTACTCGCATTTGTCTACTTTTTCATCAATTTTCCATAATTTTTAAATATTTTTCTTCATAATTAAAGTCTTTTTTCAATATTTTTTCCTAATTTTCGGTCAATTTTTTGCGCTTTTTACCTGTTTTTTTTCAAACTTTTACCGAGTCTTGGATGATAGTCAATGATTTTTCACCCATTTTTGAATATTTTTTTTGCTTTTTATCCGTTTTTTGTACGTTTTACCCAATTTTTGATTATTCCTAAATTTTTTTTCATATTTTAGTTCAATTTTCACCCATGTTTAAAGCTTTTTCTTCGATTTTTGATCAATTTCTTATACATTTTACCGTATTTGTCAAATTTCTACCCAATTTTCTCTCAATTTTCTTCATTTTTTACCCGTTTTTTATCCATTTTTTTCGTAATTCAGGCCACTTCAACTTTCACCCATATTTCAACGGGTTTTCATGATTATTGTTCAAGTTTTCATACTGTTTATCCATTATTAAGAAATTTTTTATGATTTTCAACGATTAGCCGAATTGATTTGTTGCTTTGGAACCATCTGTGTATATTTGTACAAAGTTAGGATATTTGCTGAAAAGTTCATTAAAGTTTTGGATATAGGTTTGAAAATTGGTTTGAGATTTGGGAAATTTGGCGAGAGAAGAATATATTTTTGGAGAATAAGTTAGCCATGGTGGATTGATGTTTGTGAGAAAGAAAGAGATAACAGTGTTTCTCAAGCAGATTTGTGTAGAAAATCTTTGCTGTACGATAGAGTGTCTAATGGAATCATGAATTGGAGGGAAGATGGTGAAGTTGGAATTTGCAAGGATGTTGAGGATTGTGTTGAAGGAGATGTAGAGTCTGCAGATGTTTAAAGGAGCTTTTGCTGCTTCGCATAGGAGGCTATCAATGGATGTGGTGCGAAAATCTTTTATAATTAGTCTGAGTCAAGTATTATGAATGACGTTCAAGGAGTCAAGGCGAGACTGAGGCATAAAGCAGTATCGAGGTGCATCGTAGTCGATGAGAGGACGAATAATAGTGCGATATGGTTTTAGAAGCATAAGTCGATCGGATCCATAAGATGTATGAGCTAGCTTTTTTAGGAGGTTCAGTTTTTTTGAAGCATTTGTTGAAAATGACTCCTAGGTATTTCATTTTAATCGATAATGGGATAAATGTGTTAATTAGATGAGCGTTTAAGGTCTCGGAGCATTTATAGTGTTTACAGAAGTTTATCGTAATAGACTTAGCATAGGAAATAGAATAGAGACCATTTTTTTTCGTGTTCAATTGTGGATTTGATTGACTGCTATTTGAAGCAAGGATTCTCCGATTTTAGGATCTTTACACCTAATGAATGTACTGAAGTCATCTGCGAAGAGAGCTTTCAAGGTTAGTGGAGAGATGGAGTTAGCAAGACCATTGTTACCTGTGATGAATACATTGGGAATGAATACGGTGCCCTGAGGTACTCCATCAAGAAAAGGATAGGTGCTGCAGGTAGAGTTTGATATACATACTAGGAATTCTCTTTAGGGAAGAAAGTTGCAGATAAAGAATAGAAGATTACCACGAATATTCCATGAAAGTAAAGTACAGAGAATTTTGCATCTTCAGATTGTGTCAAAGACTTTACAGATGTCAAAGAAAACACCCAAGAGATGGTCTTTTTTGTAGTATGCTTCAGTTATCACACTGTTAATATGTATCATTTGATGATGAGTTGACCCACCAGGTCTGAAACTACATTGTGTCTCTGAGAGTAAGTTGTTGTGCTGTAGAAACCACAACAGTCGTTTATTAATGATTCTTTCAAAGGTTTTACCAAGATTGGACATTCGAGTAATAGGTCTGTAACTGGCAACCTGGAATGGATTTTTCCAGGTTTAAGGAAAGTGATTACAGTGGCTTTCCTCCATATGGAAGGGAAGAAGTGAGGATTCCAGATGACGTTGAATAATTTTAGGAGAACTATTAAAACATTTTTTGAAGCATCATGGAGGAATTGCACATGGAATTAGCCGGGGTCTAAAGCTGAATTTTTAAAGGAGTTTATGGCTACAACGGGTTCTTGGAATGTAATATTTTGATAGATGACGTGAGAATTTGTTTCTTCAGAGTAGCTATCAATATCTTCTTGCAATAACTGAAGCTGTGGATTGTAGTTTGAAATTTGGCTTATATTATTTACAAAACCGTTTGCAATTGCACAAGGATCCGTGTTTATTAGGTTGTTTAATAGGATACTGTCGGGAGAGGAGTTGGATTTATTGTATTCTAATCTTTGGATGGCGAACTAGACTTTTAAGGATGAGACTGTGGACTTGATACCGGAAACAAAGTTCTTCTGCCCAACCCATCAACTTCCAGTACTTGATCTCAATACGAACATCGATGATTCAATCTCAACTTTTACCAATCATATCCTGAACTATGCTTCTCAATCTGTACCAAAACTAACCATTCTTCGTAAAAACAGTAAAAACATAGTCCCCTGGTGGATAAAAAAATGCTAAGTTGCAGTGAGAAATCCAAAAATCACCTTCCATGAGAAATGAGGCTGGAGTTTGAGCGATTATTGATTGGATATTTTGTTTAGTTACGGTTAAGTTTGGTGGTAAATACAAGCAACACAAAGATATTTTTTGATTGAAATCAAAATCGCAAGAGATTGCCAGTGCTTGTAGATGGGTGTTCAGATTAATTTCAGTTTGATAGAATTTTTTGCAGCTTGCATTATTCCACCACGTGTGCGAGAGACATTGTCTATTTCTTCACGATATAATGTATAGTTTTTTAGATTTAAAGTATTAGTGTTAAAAAGATTAGTTTCTTGTAAGGCTGTTATGCTTGGGTTATATGTTTTTAGGAGCAACTGAAAATCTTCATGGTGGGCATATAGCCTGTTACAATAAAAATCTTAATCATTATGGTTAACTTGTTTAGTGATCATTTAGGGTAGTCGACCAATCAGCTAAGGCAAGGGATGCTGGCTTCGTTGTTGTCTCGTAAGGTGTTGGGTATTTTGGTGAAGCGAAGTTTAGTTGATTTGTTTTGAAGCGATGAATGGATGAGTTTGAGAACGTTGATCAGTTCTAGTGGGTCCATATTCAAGTTTTTCGCTTCTTCGCGCGGTTTAGTAGATTTTCTTGTCGCTTCTAGGAATTTGGTGATGTGGTTGGAAGTTGATACCATTTTCTTCTTGAAATAGATTTTTGATGTTGTTGAATGGTATTGGTTTAACTTGATTATTTTGAAAATCATCTTTCAGTTTTCTGGCTGTGGTCAGTAGTGTTTTTTGTTTTTTTTTGGAGAGTTTTTTGTTAGCCGGGGTGTTTGATATTTTAGTATTTAGCGCTTAAACGTCTCATTTTGAATAGGTTTATTAGCTTGCGTATTTTAATTGGTAATTTCCGTTATTACCACAGAGTGCTGTTGGATAGGATGAGATTTGACTTGTTCAGCTTTGTCATTTTCAGATTGATCGTGATCATTGTCTGGAATCTCTTAGTCATCAAATACTTCGTCTGAGTTTTGGTATTGCATTTCGAAGTTATTCGATATTTGACCTTGTTTTGATACCTAGATAGTCAACAACCTCTTTTAGACGCTTGTTCGTGATGTCGAGAAACTTTTGAGATGAGATAAGCCTTTTGTTTTCTCCGTAATTGTTTATGAAAATATTTACAGCATTTTCATGCGTTAAAACTACATATACATGCTCTTTCTCTGGATATTTTTGAACCACGTGTGATTTTATTCGGTCCAATTTTTTAGCCGACAGCTTTGATGTATTCTTTTATGTGTGTATCTCTAAAAGAAGGAAACGCGATTGATAATTTTTTGCTGATGGTTTGGTTGAGTTTGTACGAATACGATGTTTCATTCTTAGGCGTGAAAATAATATTGTTTTTGGAAGTTATAGGTTCGGAGTTAGATGAGGTTGAAAAAGATTCATTTGTAAAGATTGATTTGGAGAGTTGAAATTTTTATAACATCGTTTTGAGGTCACTTCGCAGCTATTGTGATTCCGCCATTTGCATATTTAAAGAAAAATAAAAATAAAATTCAAATCGTCTCAGAGGGTACTCTTTAGTAAGATATGATCAGGTGTTAAAATTGTATGTACAGGTGCATGTAAATAAGATATTTAATGTGCTCGTTAAGTTACACGTGAAACAAGTTAAATAGGTGCGTAATGTGACATATACAAAAGTACCAATAATTAAATTTGTACGCGTACATTTGGTAATTTATTTACTCAGTTTAACATTGTAGTAAAGTTTAATATTTAACCCAGTAGGTAATTTATTGTGATCAAATAATTATGAAAACAAAAGAAACAAAGGTACATATTAATTATACATGTGTCACATTACAACATTTATTTCTATTCACTTCATTTTTCAAGAAATTTTGTAAAAATTCATCTAGCAAAGTGTACATTTTAGATGTTGATTCATAATGAAAAGAGTTCGTCCTCAGAGAAGATAAATAACAAAATATGTGAAAAATCAGAAAAAATGTGCATTCACAAAAAACACTCAATCATGAAAACTATCCAAAATGCTGCTTTGGGTCTATGCTTTGGAGCTCTCCGTAAATTACCACCACAATTTAGATTGCCTTTACTTTTAAACAGATTCCTTGTATCGGCAACTTGCAACTCTACCAATTCCGTTGGTCAAATTATTAAAAACCACCTCAAAAAATTCCTCCACGAAACAGAACATCACATATCTCTTTTCCGAAACAACCTGAAAAATTTCAACATGGACTTATCTAAGCTTCCCTGCGAATACATTAAATATCCTTCTTGGAAACTAATTATCCCTGATACCGATTTAAAAATGACTGAATATAAAAAGACTGACCATCCTTCTTCCATGATTAAAA
>FIZR01020871.1:0-14603 GCA_900060175.1 Ferrisia virgata | reverse complement strand
CAAATTCCAAACACTGTTACCAATCGTCAGGTCGAAAATATGTCAATTTATCAATATGACCATCGATTTGAAACACATTTATGTAGATTTATTAATTTTTGTGTCAATGACCAAGAAAAAAGTAAAAAATGGGGTTTTTGGGTAATTTTTCTAGGGGGCAAAAATTATTCTAGGGTGGCAACTCCCCCTATTGCCCCCTTCTGACTACGGGCCTGACCCATCCGCGCCAAAGAAAGAAAGAAAGAGGAAAAAAAAAACCTTATGATGTAGTTAAATAACTTTTAAATGTAAAAACGAAGAACACTCTTCAGAAATCACTAAAAAATCAAAATTATTTTCAATCTTAATACGTATTCTTACCTAATGATAAATATCCAGCTACCTACCAAATCTACCTCTCCCTAATCTTCTTTTTTTATCATCGTCATAAAATCTCATTTGAAAAAACTCCTAAAACCAGTAGATAGGTATCCTGGTAGGTCATTTAATTACCCATAACTTTCGATAATTACCTACATGAATTTTATCTCAACACTGATCAGTGATCATAGCCATATTACCGCATCTATCGTTTGATTATACATTTTGTGTATAGTATTTTTTTTTCAGGTTATCTATCTCGATAGGGGGCTTGAAAATTCTAATATTAGCTTCTGTATACGCTATAAATAAATAAACCACGTATACGTTCGCTTCGTCATGCATTTGATATAGCATTTGAAATATCATTAATGCCTGCACAGTTCACTCGACATCGAATGAATAAGGCACAGCACGGCAGGCGCGGATCAGTTGTATGGTAATAATCAACTTTGACAATATAAATATCCAACGGATTACGGTTCGGTTCGCTGCTCACTTATGGAGAACACCAAGATGGAAATTCCACCTGAGTGAATACATCTACGAGTAATCTGAATCATATAGCTAGGTAGTAGTAGGTCGGAAATACTAAGGGTACAGGGTACGCATGTGTTGTGTGTGCGGCCATCTCAGCACCACAGAGAGTTCTTCGCCAAGCCATCATATTCATGCATTGTAACGATGATACGGCGACATGAAACAACTTGGCATCTCTATATCGGGGCTGAGCAACAGTAGTCGAAAATTAAAATTTATATCGGTGTTACTGCTGCCACAATTGCTAGTATGGGGCATTATTTATGGCGATTAAAAAAAAAAAAAAAAAAAACCAAATGATGAATACATAATGTAAAGATCACGAACGATACGATATCATGTTGGGTATGGCAATTTGAAAAAGAAAAAGAAACAGGTTCGAGCAACAGGTTTTCTAGCATTATAATGTACCAATGTGTACTGTATTTGCCCTTCTCACACGTGTCAAAAGCTGTAACGTGACCATTAAAATTTCGCGAATATGTTTTCTTGGAATTGGCAAATTTTCATGTTTAATTTATTCACCTGACTTTGTTCCAAAGGCATTAGATTGTGATATGTTTATCAACTGTCATTTCGAAAAGAAAAAGATGCTTCCTCTTGCACTGAAAAATAAAGAATTTTACGGAAATTTTATTAAACCTAATTCAAATCTAAATTAGCGATATAACCAGACAAAGGTGATTTGAAAGGTCAGAGAAAGAGACCAAATATTTCAGTAGAGGTCAAAAAATTCAATCAACGGTAGGGAGGCTCAATACCAAACATTCGACACCCTAGAGGAGATTTTCTGGATTGCATGGGAGCTTTACATCTGATGAGGAAAAAAGTTAATAAAGTCATGAAAAGCTGTTATTTTGAACATTTGAAAATACTTGTACAATCATTGAGAAGAAAGAAAACGACTCGAAGTTGAAATTTTACACTTCGTAATACTTTGCAATGCTCGTGAGTAAAAAAAAATTGCAGGAGGAAGGGCGTGAAATGAAAATAGATGGTTTGAAATCTGCTGCAGGTATCGAGCCCCTTATCTTCTTAATTTATACCTGCCTAAGCGAGAAAGTTTTTAAGAAATATGTTTCTGAGTTTTGATTTTTTAGCACCCCTTATCCTCCCCCCCCCCACTTCTCCTCCTCTCCCTCACCCAACAAAATACCCCAATCAACTTCAACAGCTGAAAATTTAGTTGAAGGTTTATTAAAGTTAGTAAGTTTGAGAGGTGCCTTCTTTATAATAGAAAATACCAACCAAAAACTCTGAAATAATTAAAACTAGGAAATAGATTTCAAACCCAACCGGTTTCTTCTCTAGTATCATTTTGATACCCAGATTCTGAGAAAATCAGACTGAAAAACGAGAAAGTCTTGCCAACGTCACCAATTCACATCACGTATCTTTGAAAATGATTGAAAAACGTTAAAATTATCGAAAGTACTCAACACTGAGTCGTTTAAATTTTAGATTCCTTTCACGGAGGGGGGCGGAGGAGGAGGTCGTGAAAAAACGTTGTGAAGTTACGTCAAATAGTCGTCGCAAAAATTTGAGGTTTCCACCTTGACTTTTAACTCCACCAAGTTGGTTTAACATTTCAAAATTTTCATACGAAATTGAAAAGTTTTTTTTTGTTTAATTTTTTGACGTTAACGTGTCATAATAAATTGCATAAGACAAAAAAGTTTTCGGAATTTTTTTTTTGTTGTTTTTCACGAGGTTCAAAATTATGTTCAAAAATGGAATGAATCATTTATTTTGAATTTTTTTCAAGGTAATGAAATAAAAATACTATATAAAATTTCATCATGTCCGATGCCACAATAAATATGAAAATTTTTAGCGTAATTTTCTACGTTATAATGTCAATGAAAACCAGGATATTATGGTTTATCGATCTATGGGGGTTTTGGGATTCTAGAAGATCATAACACTATTTTCGACCATGTCAGATAAATTGCTTCAATTTGGCAAATAGGCTCAGTTTGGCAGTGTATAAGATGTATATGGTTGGGGACGACCTGGCGTCGAAATTAAATTACGCCCAAATTAAGGGGAGGGAGTGCTGAAGGGCTAAAATAGCAGAAATTGTTATTTTTTGAGCCAATTGATAATGGAGAATTTAAAGTCGTATAATATACCCAAAAACCAGCATCCTGAGTCAATTAGTAGGCGAGAAATGGGGGTTGTTTCCCATTCTGACCATGAAAAAGGGCTGTTCTCCCCCATCTCTCCTTCACATGGAGGTAGGAAATTGAAATTTGGTATGTAGATTTAGTAACAGGTCCTAGATGAGGCATTTGGTGGGTTCGATTTTTTAGTCGCATTACACCCCCGTCCATCGACCAACGGCGGTTGGAAGGGAGGGGGGATACCAACAAAATCTGTTTTGGGGTCCTACAAGGCCATTAAAGCAATTTTTAGCAACGCTAGAAATTTTTCTTTATTTTTTATTTTTTTCCCCAGCATTAAAATTATTTACTCTGCTCAATACAGATGAAAATTGCGCCCATTCAGTCAATGGGCTCTGTTCGGCGATGGATTAGATATATATGAGTGAAGATAAATTTGGATAAAAATTCAGTTTTGCCCCATTTTGGAGAAGGGGTTAATGATGGGACCAAAAACACAAAAATTGTTCTTTTTCAAGTCAATTGATAGAGAATCCAAAGTGTCAATTAAGAGATGAGTCATGAGGGGTGTTCTCGTTATTGATCTTGAAAACGGGCTCTTCCTCCCCTACCTCCCCACCAAAATGAGCTAGTCAGTTGAAATTTGGTGTGTACATTCAGTACGGGCCTGGATGTGCCTTTTAGAGGTCTCGACTTTTTTAGCTCCTTTGCGCCCCCTCACAGCACCAAAAATATGATTTTTTGGCCAGGTTTTCTCATTTTTTGAGTTTTTTGAGTTTGTTTTTCGCATAACTACCCTTCAAATTCGGCTAGGAACTTGAAATTAGGTATATACATTCACTAGAGACTCTAAATGTGCCTTTTTGGAGGTCTCGACTTTTCAGCTCCATTGTACCCTCTCACAGTCCAGAATTTGAGGGTCTCTGGTCGTTTTTTCTAATTTCTAAAGTTTGTTCCTCGCATAACTCCCCTCCAAATTGGGTCAGGAAGTTGAAATCAGGTAATCACAGTCAATAAGGATCCTAAATGTGCCTCTTGGAGGTTTTGACTTTTCAGCCCCATTGAACCCCACTTATACGATTAAAATTTTCTGCTCACAGGATTTTTGTAAAAAAATTATCTGGACAATTATTTACCTGCATGAACATGAATAATTAAAATATAACTAGCTGGATTTTCTGTCATATTGCCAATTAAAACCAGGCTAATACAGTCTATCGATCAACGTTGGGAGGGGGGATACCAGCAAAATCTATTTTAGGGTCCTAGAAGGCCAATAAGACAATTTTTGGCCATGTCAGATATTTATTTATTTTTTTCTGCCGAACATTAAAATCATTTACTCTGCTTTATACAGACAAAAATCGCTCCAATTTGGTCAAACGGCTCGATTTACCGGCGCATTAGATGCATATGAGTGGGGACGACCTCGGGTCAAAATTCAGTCATGCTCCAAGTTAGGGAAGGGGTGTGGAGATGCCAAGAACGCAAAAATTGATCTTTTTCGAGCAAATCGATAGAGAATCCAAAGTTGTATAACATACTTAAAAATCAGCCTGCAAGGTCAATTAGGAGTAAAGGTATGAGGGATTTTCCCCTTTCTGACCTTGAAAAGGGGCTTTTCCTCCCCTTACCTCTTCACTAAAATGAGCTATGAAGTTGAAATTTGGTGTGTACATTCAGTAGAGGCCCTGGATGTGACTTTTCTGCTCCATTGCACCTCCTCAGAGATCCAAAAATGTGTTTTTTTGGTCAGGTTTTCTCATTTTTTGAGTTTTTGAGTTTGTTCTTTGTATAACTCTCCTTCAAATAGAGCTAAGAAGCTGAAATTTGGTATGTACATTTACTAAAGACTGTAGACGTGCCTTTTGGGGGTTTTTACCTTTCAACCTCATTGCACCCCCTCACAGCCCTATAAATGCGGGTTTGTTCTTCGCCTTACTTCCCTCCAAATTGGACTAGGAAGTTGAAATCAGGTATGTACAATCGGTAAGGACCCTAGATGTGCTTTTTGGTGGTTTTGACTTTTCAGCCCTATTGAACCCCTCCTATCGTTAATGCTGATTAGGAAAAAAGCATCGTAAAGCGATACTTCTTTGTTCATATCAAGTGATCCACTAGGTCAGACGAACACAAAACTTTTTTTCAATTCGATTTTTCATGCAAATTTGGGGGTAGTCAACAGTCAAGTCAGAGACCCTAAATTTTTACCACGTCAATTTGACGTCATCTCAGAACATACTTCCACTATCCTTCTCAAATATTCGAAAAAAAAAATCTAAAATTAAAACCCCCTCCCAAACACGTCTGTTTCATATCCTACGAATTGTTTCGTTTTGAGAAATACTTTGAGCAAAAATTTACAATTTCTATTGGCCTTTCTTTTTAATTAAACGTATCATTTGTACCATTTCATATCTCCCTTTTTCTTTCTCATTCCACACCAGCAAAAAAATTCACTCCAAACAAGGGCGAATATCTCATAAATTACATTTTTTTTTCGCCTACCCCTCCTCACAACGCACACATACCCTATAATACGTCAAAAGTCGTGTATAAACAACGCTTTTTGAAGTATTCTCGATCTGGCCAAATCGCGATGACAAAATCCGTCTTTCTCACGGAATGCCACCGACTATGTCGCACACGACCTTGTCACACGAGCGACGTACGACGCGTGTTACTCGACACCTCGTGGTTATCGTCCATCATTACTTAGCTGACCAGGTGGCAACTACTACACAGTACCACCCTGCTCCCATTTACCCAGCACGACGTTCGTTGGTATATAGACCTACCGACGTACAATGGAAACGTGTGTATAAATACGTATAAAAATTCGTCTACGAAAATTAAATCGTTTATTACGTGACCAGTCGGCGCTCACGGTGAGTTTTTAATATTCTACAAACGATAATACCGAGTACTTTCGACACATTTTATATGTAGTGTAATACCGAAAAAGCTCGTAAAATTAGTACAATTTTTATTTCCACATAAACGTTGGTTGGTTGGTAGGTAGCTAGGTAGCTAGGTAGGTAGGTAGGTAAGCGTAGGAAAAACAGTATAAGGGAATTAAATACAATTACATATTAAACGTCAAAAGCTCAAACACTGAATGACATAGCAAACCGACTGGCAAATAGCTGCTACATATACCGAAAGTAATTTCGTGTTCGCGTGCGAGCGTCTTTTTCATTTGCTACGAGCAGTTATAATCTCGAATAAAAAAAAAAAAAGTACAACATTAATTTATTGTCGCGTTATTTCCACCCTCCTCCCTTTAGCCATTTTTAAAAGCAGAATAGTGGAAAAAATTCCTACGACTTTACAGCGCTGTTTTATTTCCACATGCTAAAAGCCTGTATCTTATCGGCTTTTGAATAAATTATTTACCCAACTAAACTGGTCGGCGATGAAAATATACCCTTTGAAATGGGTACAATATACGATGTACGTATACCTACCTACCTACCTACCTACCTACCTACGTACATACTATACTCGTGTATTATTGTTCCTTTGCGAAAATTTACACCGCAGCACGAAACAGTAAAAGATCTTTTTTGCAAATAAATCATTTACTCGAACCGTCATTTAATAGCTTAGCTATTAAAATCGTTCCGATTAAGTATTTAATAAATGTCGCAATACTGAGCAAATAAGCGTATTGTATACGACCGTCGACGACGTATAAGTAATCGTAGTAGAAAATTGTACATTTGCATAATTTCAATAATAATAATAATAAAAAAAAAAATAAACGCTTAAATATAAAACTGAAAAAAAAAAGTTTTCTTTTTAAAACTCTTGCCAAATACCAAATAGCCCTATAAAAGTTATATTTTCGTATTCCAATAAATTATCCTCCTCCTCCTCCCTGCTTCTACTGTGGAAACGCTCGAACGAATCTTTTTTCATGAAAATTTTTCAACTATTGCCAAACGACGATTATTTTTTCAACGGCCCCGACAACGCGTAGGTAGGTAGCTTTTCTCTTTTGTAACGTGGCTTGAGAGAAAGGAAAAAAAAGGGGGAGCTATTGCTTAATTTTTTTTTCCACGTCCTTCATCCTTCCTCTTTTCCTTTTTCCATTTCATTAGGTGTAATTAAACATCAAAGGATTTTGGCCAAGTTGACTCGACGATATACGTAATCAACCGATCCAAACATCAAAGTGAAGTTTTGTCGAATACCATACCAACGAGTTCGAATCGCGCGTTAATAAATTTGCATAATTTGTAAAATGCAGGCGACAAAAACAAACGAAAATAGAACGAATTGAACGAAGGTGAAAAATTATTACGAATTAATGACGAAAGATGGTTCAAGGCTGGATCGTGAAACAAAAAAAAATTTATTCTTTGACTCGAAATGGGGTCAGACTAAATGCTAGAAATATCAAAAGGCGCAAAAACAAAAAAAAATGAAAAAATACTTTGTAAAGAATTTATATCATACTGAATAATTTAAGTAGGTTGGTCGCACATGAAAAAAATGGATATTAAAAGAAAATTACTACGAGTGTTGATTTATGAATAAATGATTAGTATTTTCAGATGATAGTTCATCAAAAATTCAAATTTTCAATCGATTAGTACTAATTTTTCACAATGTTGCCGATTCAGGTGTTTAAAATTCAAAAACCAGCATCGCCATACATTGTTTTTTCAGTCTGATTTTCCTAAAATATTAGAGCTACATGAATTGTCCCATTTCTAATGAAAAAAAAAAAGCATCACATCGCGATACTTTTTTAGCCTGATTTTAGTGACATATTACAACCGTGAAAAAATTGAGGGCAGGAAGGGTTCAAAGGAGCTAGATAGTCGAAACCCTCAAAAGGCACATTTAGGGCCCCTACTACATATAAATACCGAATTTCAAGTTCCTGGCTCAATTTGGATGGGAAGTTATGCGAGGAAAAATCAAAAAATTAGAAAAAACGCCCAAAAATCGTCATATTTAGGACTGTAAGGGGGTGAAATGGGGCTGAAAAGTCAAGGTCTCCAAAAAGCGCATCCAGGACTCCTATTAAATAGACATACGTAATTTCAAGTTCCTGCGAGGAACAAACTCAAAAAATAAGAAAAAAATGACCAAAAAACTATCTTTTTGAGGTCGGGAGGGAATGAAGTGGGGCCGAAAGTCAAAACCCCCAGAAGGCACATCTAGGACCCCTAATAAATGTATATACCTAAAATCAAGTTCCTAGTTCAATTTGGATGGGAGTTATACAAGGAATGAACTCAAAAAACTCCAAGAATGAGAAAAAGCGATAAAAACCACTTTTTTTTGGATAAGTGAAGGGGTGTAATGGAGCTAAAAAGTTGGAACCGTCAAAAGGCACATCTAAGACTTTAACTGAATATGCATACCAAATTTAAACTTCCTAGATCAATTTGGTAGGGATATCGGGAAGGAACAGCCCTATTTCAGGGTCAAAAAGGGGGAAACCCCCAATATCTCCCCTTCTAATTGACTTAGGAGGTTGATTTTTGGATATGCTATGCAACATTCGATTCTCTATCATTTAGCTCAAATAAGGGCATTTTTTGTGTTTTTCACCCCTCAGCACCCCCTCCCCCAAAATGGGGTGAAACTGAATCTTGAACCAAATTTATCTTCTCTCATATATATCTAATCAGCCTCCAAACTGAGCCGATTGACTGAATTTGAGTGATTTTGGTCAGTATAGAGCCGAGTAAATAGTTTTAAAGTTCGGGGAAAAAAATAAATATCTGACATGGCTAAAAATCGTTTTAATGGTCTTCTAGGAACCCAAGACGGATTTTGTCCCCCCCCTCACTCATCCGCTGTCTGTAACAGCCTGGTTTTCATTGATAATAAGACATAGAAAATCAGGCTAATAATGCTCTTTGATACGTTTTCTTCATCAGAGGTACAGAGATAGGGATTAATTCTGGAGTGAATAATTGAAACGTCTAAAATTCACATCTAGGACCTCTAGGTACATGCCAAATTTTAGCCATCTAGCTCAATGTACACAAGATATGTGTGAACGGAAAACTCGAAAAACAGCAAAAATTGGCAAAAAAAACAATTTTTTGGGACTGTTAAAGAGAAGTGATGAGGCTGAAGAATTGAAAACACATCTAAAATCTCTACTAAAGCTACTTACGAACGAATTAGTGAAAGATTTCAAAATTTCGATTCGATTAGCAATTCAAGTGACGGACCTTGTACGGAAAAATGTTTCCTACAAATTTTGTCCCATGTACATTTTGCCTATTTCTGTTATTAAAGGGGCAGCATTTGTTTGAATTTTTGAAGCTCCTTCAAAAAATCAAAATAGGCAAATTTTGCGCATGACTAAAAATGTTGCAAAAGTTGCCTACTACAAGATGCACAATTTAAAATCACAATTTGGACAAATTTCTTGTACTACAAATTTTATATTGTCGCAATTACCCCGTGAAAAATTTTTAGAGCGAAAAATTCGCCCAAATTGTGATTTTAAACAGTGAAACTCGTAGTAGAAAATTTTTGCAGAATTTTTGGTCATGTACAAAATTTGCCTATTTTGATTATTTGAAGGAGCTTAAAAAATTCAAACAAATGCTGCCCCTTCAATGACGGAAATGAGCAAAATATGTACATGACAAAATTTGTAAGAAAAATATTTTTTTATAAGGTTCGTCTCTTAGGTTGGGGATCGGATCAAAGTTTTGAAATTGCTTACTTGTTCAATTTTCAGATGCCTGCACAACGCCTTCATGGGAAAAGTGGAATTTCGAGCGTGTACATTACTCCTGCGAAAGGCCAAGACTTGTCACTTTATTTGCCCCATTATCCATCAATTGTATTTTTTTTTTAATGAAGAAAAATAACAATAAAAAAGTGAATTTAAAATCAGAATTAATACAAATTAAAAAATTAATTTCATCAAGCTTTTGGCAATTGCATTCGAAAATGACGAATCATTATGGAAAAAATTCAAAGTTTGTGTGCATTTGAAATTATATACTCGAGATTTTGTCCATTTCCACCAAAAATAATCACTTCGAATGGGAAAAATACCTCAAAAAATATTATATCCAATTCAAAATTTCAAGGACCTTTGAAAAAAATAAATAAATGCCATGTCTCGTGATTATAGCATACTCAAATTCATACAGAAAGCATCAAGATCGATTCTACTTTCTCCATCCATCTGACGAATTGACAACTCAATTATAATAAAATGCCCGAGCTTATGGTAAAATAATCAGACAAAAATTATCATTTTTCAACCATTATAATTTAATAACTGCAGAATAAAATCTTCGCATCATCTTTCCACAATGCACTCTCTTAGTTTGCAAAACTCTTTCATCTTTTAAATTCTAAGACTGCTGCATTAAGCCATAAAAGGAAATTCAAATATTCGATACAAGAACATAGATAAAAAGATTATACCTCATTAGAAAAAAAAAAAAAAAAAAAAAAAAAAAAAAAAAAAAAAAAAAAAAAATGGAAAGAAAGAATACAAATGGATAGAATCAAACGAAGCAATAAATCTAACCAAATAATTTCGTCCAGCACACGACAAGATGAAAATTATTTACAGTCTGCTGCTACCTGTTTATAAGGCGTACATTATCAACGAGTCTACTCGAGTACCCTTCTTTCCCTTCCTTCCCTTCCAGCCAAATATACCTTTAGTACGTAACCTAGCCAGCGGCGTGAACAGAAATAAAATGAAAATGAAAAACAACATCCGATATGAGTTATCCAGCACCAACTCAAGAGTAATTCTTTTCCAAGCTGACCGTAGGGAAAAGGCGAAAAAAATCGAAGAAAAAATACGTTCAAACAGGGAACATTTTCAAGTTCACAGACATCATCGTTGATATTATTTCTTCCCTCTGATAGGATGCTCTATGGTCGTTAACAAGACGACGATGAAAATAAACACACAAACTTGAACGCTACGACTTTGAAAATCTTTCGCAATAGACGAAGTGGTAATGGGAGGGGAAGGGGGGAGGGGTACAGGAGCAATAAAACATAGAACGGAAAATCTGTCGAAATCTGAGTCGAAAATCGACGAGTACCTTCGGTTCAAATAATATCGTTTACATTCAAGTTGAAAGTTTTTGGCTGGTAAGACTGAAATTATTTGGTCGAGGACAACGACGACAAATGTCGATGAAGAAACTACAAATTTATATACGTAAAAACACGACCAGCAGACTTGGAAACTCGTTGCATTTTTTATTACCATTTCGAGGATAAAATCGTCGTCATCGTACGAAAATATGTTTTACATTCGCGTTCTTGGGAAAGAGTTACGACTCGATTAGGGTTGGTTGTTTTTTTACTGTTTTTTTTTTTCATTTATTTATTTATTTTTATTTTCAAAAACTCGACTTTATTATTTTTTTGCTAGCTCTTTACGACGATGAATTGTAGACTATTTAGTCGTTGGAAAGTTTATACGTAAGAAATTTTTTTTTACCAGATTTTTTTTCTTATAGACTCAAATCAGCCCCGATACCTACTTGAAATAAATTTGCAACTTTTTCGCGATATTATCAGGGGAATGGTAACGAAGCAAAGGGGGGTACAGACGGGGTGATTACGTCGGCCAGACGACCGAATATCGTGTATCGCAAATCTTCGTTCATTTTTTCTTACTGGTTTATTTTGCAAAGGAAACGAGAGATGGAAAATTATTTCAATTTGGACTGAATTACTATCACGTTTTTCCGTTGTAAAATAGTCCCAAGTTGAATAAGTCTTCTCATTTGAATTTTTAATGTAATTTTTTTTTTTTTTTATTTTTCAAGCCACACAACAGTGTTTTATCGAATAAAGGAAATTATAAATTATATAGAAGTTCGTTTGTAGGACGTTTTAAAGAGTCTTGTCTCCGATGAGGGTTACTTATCGACGGAAGGGAAAATGTTTTTTTTTTTCGAAATATCAAATAATAATAATTAACTCGATAAGAAAATAAAAAATAATAAACTTACTGTCGTCGGTAACGAAGAGAAATAATCCGGAGTCAAATACTGATTTCCGTTCGACGTTATCATCTTGTCATTGCACTTCACTAATAACACATCGGCCGACGATATTAAAAAACAATAATATTGGATAAATCCGAACACTTGAGAAACTTTTCGATGAAAAAATCGAATACCAAATTGTCACAATCGTATCACGTATACGAGTACTTGTTTTATATTTTTCTGAACGAAATTCGTTCAACGCGAAAATAATAATTATCGCACACAAATTAACACGACAAATATTTGTGAAAAAAAAATTGAATTAAATTAAATTTTTAAAAATTCTTCAACTACGAACCATCTGTAACACTAAAGCATGATTACGAGATTTGGAAAAAATAATAATCCGAAGACCGACACTTGGAAACAAACCACATACGTAACTCATCTCGGCCATACAACTGACGATCGTGTTGGTGTAACTTTCGCCCATTCACATCGAAGTGAATTGAAAAATACCCGGTAGATGGCAGTGGTTGGGCCAAGTCGGCTAAAAATTGGCTCGCTTTTTGACGACGACGTCGACGTCGAGTCGACGAAGAATGGCGGAAATCTGCTAAGTAGGTAGGTATTTTGACCGGTCGTTTGCGCCGAATTGGAAAACATAATAATTTGCTACACGAACTGATACCACCGTTTGAAAGTTCTGACAAGTTGATCGCGTGGCGTTAAAGTTCCAATTAATATTACAAAATGGAACTTTTTACTCCTTTTTTTTTTTTTTCTCAAATACAAACCTACCCAGGCTACGTGCGGTGAAATGTGAAAAAAAATCAATGCGAGTTTTTTCTCGTGTAGTTTTTTTTTCCACGCTTTGATTATCTCGCGTTGTCGGTGCGTAATTTTTATTTTTTCGCACAAGGAGATAGAGAGAAACACGAAGAGAAACGTTGGGAGGAGAGGGAATATACCGCAATACTGCTTGCGAAATGCTCCCACGTTAAAGGTTGTTATCGAGGATTTGGTTACCTTTTTTTTGGTTGGGGCCACGGGAGGGAGGTGTCGATAATAATGGTTTTTTTTTCTGCTGTTTCGCCCCGAAAAATAGATTCAACTTGGAATTTTTTTTTGGCCAAAAAATAAACCGATGTGAATTTTTTTTTTTTTAAATCGATTCATTTGAAAATGCTAAAATTAAGGAGAAATACCCTTTTCAAGTTCAAATACACGATAAAGCTAAAGATGGAGGTTGATATGGAAATGAATGGTTGAAACTTTCCCAAAAGCGCATCTGAGACTCGTACTAAACCTACACTCCAAATATCAACATCCTAGCTCCATTTAGAGGGGAAATACGCGAGCTATAAGCTAAAAAAATAAGAAAAACCGTTCCAAAAACCTGTTTTTTAAAAGCTACGAGGGGTAGGGATTCACATCTAGGCTCCTTTCTAAACTTACATACCAAATTTCAACCTCATTGGTTCATTTGGAGGAAAGATACGGGTACTACGAACTCGAAAAATAAAAAAAAAACATACCAATAACTAGTTTTAGGGGGTCTATGGGGAGAGAGTGTATTAAGTCAAAACCCTCAAAAGATATGTCTAGGATAACCACGGAATCGGCAGGGCCAAATTTGGGTTTCTATGAACATCTGCAAAAGGTACGGTTCCAATAGTTACCATAAAAAGCCTCGAAATAATGTGGTAAAAATTTCAGCTTCTTGACTGAATTTCTTCAACTTGGAAACTAAACTAAAAATTAGTTCATTTTCAAAAATTTTCAAAAAATCTAAAAAAATTCTTTCGAAATTTTTCTTTTAAAATTGAATTATTACAAATGTTTATAACCAAAATACATTGAAAAAAATGTAAGTTTTGATATTTTAAATGTAATTGGTGCAACCGCGTTCAAGGTCAAACTACTTTTTCTCGAGATTTCAACTTGAAATCTTAAAAAGGCTAAGGACATCTTTAATTTTCCTCAACATTTCAACTTAAAATCATAAAATCAACCCCAGTAAAAGTCAAGTAATTTTTCTCGACATTTCGATTTGAAATCTTGAAATTAATCCAGAGTCAAGCTCAACTGTTGACTGGCCAATTTTCTTTAATTTTTCTTAATATTTCATCTTTAAATCATGAAGTCAATCCAGAGTCAAAGTCAATTGTTTACCGGTCAACTTTAAACATCTTTAATTTTTTTCAAAATTTAAACTTGAAATCTTAAAATCAATCCAGAGTCATGGTCAACTATTGACGGATTAACGGATGACGAAATTTTAACTCAAAATCATAAAATCGATTTAAAGTTAAGGTCCAGTTTAAACACTAATTTCCCTCAACATTTCAATTTAGAATCATGAAATCAGTCCTTCATAAAATAAGTCCACTCATAACATCTTTAATTTTTCTCAGCATTTCAACTTGGAATCATAAAATCAGTCCTTCATAAAATCAGTCCTTCATAAAATAAGTCCACTGATAACATCTCTAATTTTTCTGAACATTTCAACCTGCAATCATAAAATAAGTCCACTGATGTCAGCCCAATAATGATGTCACACTGCTGATGGTCCAATAATAACATCTCTAATTTTCTTACCCATTTCAACTTAAAATCA
>FIZR01020868.1:0-26301 GCA_900060175.1 Ferrisia virgata | reverse complement strand
GCTGAGAGCCGCAACTTTGCGGCTCTCAGCCGCGATGACACCGGTGAAGTGTTAAAACAGTTGAAACACAATACAGAGTTCCTAATGTTTCGAAACTATCAAAAATCGATCGATATACGTAAGTAATGAGGGCGGGTCAACTTATGAAAACCATCATTCTTCAACATTATTTCTCCAGAAAAATGTATTAAAAATCCAGCCAATAATCAAATTGAAAGTGTTCAAACAAAATGGCGAAGGGATAAGGCGGTGGTGTGAATCGCGAGAGTAAGTAAAAACAGGACATATCGAAGTTAGAATTAGACCAATCGACTCCTCAAATTCGGTTACTGCTGCCAAAGATCAGCTCTTATAAAATGTTTCATTCGGAGTCCATGTACATGAACATTTCAATTCAGAAAAAATGGCAATCGAAAATAACTAAAAATGAAAACAGCCCTTCGTACTACAAGAAATTCGAAATATATTAGAAAACTATTAATAATATTTGTAGGTAAGGTACATGTACATTACACTGAATTGCGCAATCGAAGTGATATGTAATAGGTCTAGGTACAATAATGACATTTGGAGTTGGGTGGACATTAATACGGAATTATATATATTGTGAATAAATAAAAACCGATACATCATTGAAAAAACGATCAAAATCCATAATGAATTCGCTTCATCGGATTTAATTGAAGAAACTAGGTTAATGAATTATCAGTTACATAAACTTTGACTACAGTTATACATACCTTGGAATTTTTTTTTTTTTTTTTCAATAGGTAACAGAAAAAAAAACACCCGCAATTAGAAAATTATGCTTTGAACTCCTTTTGCTTGGATAGGATATTACAAAAAAAAACTCGGTAAACATCGGGTTTCGAAACTCTAAAAAATTCTTAAAACACACATCTTCACACGTTTTATCAAATTTTGGGCCATTCCTTTGGTCGAAAATTTTCTCATTCGCTTTCGTCTTCTCAATCCTTCGCCCCTGTTTCCTCGCAACCCCACCTCAATCCTTTTACGAAAGTTGCAAGTGTTTTATTTTATTACCCCCTCCCCATCCCTTGCCATTGTGTTTTGAGGAAAACATCGGAGTAAATTATTATTTTTTTTTTTTTTTGTTTGAAAACGTAATATCTTTGGGAATAAAGTTTTAGAAGTGTTTAGCAAGGTATTCAGTCGATTTAAAAAACTTCAGAAAAAAAATACGATTGACTGGAATATAAAATTTCAAAAATGTATATCAACTGAAATCAAGGTCTCATTTCCCCTCTTTCAGCTAGTGATGAAAGCCGTTCATAAACGATTTCAACCTATTGAAAAAAATTCAAAATTTTCATTTTTTCAGTTTTTGTGGCAACTTTTCGATATTTTCGAAATTTTCTTTGAGGGCACTGCGTGTCCTCACGTGCCCACAAAAAATGTCCTGCTCTTGACATACTTAATTTACGTTTTCTTCCCCCAGAGTTTTCGAAGTCTCGAAATTAACAAAATTAATATCGTTACCGCATTAATTATAAATACACACAACTACTCATACAACTAAACACACCAGATACTACGAACTTTTACATCCATTGTTTACTGACACAAGGACAGTAGTGTAATTAGTGTCAACTCCTAGGAGAGAGGGAGGGGGAATTGCTGAAATTTATTTCAAAAAGTGAAAATTTTTCAAAATTTTGAGGGTCAAGGGGTAAAAAATAAGTATTTTGGCACATCGCTAAGCTTTAATTTACTGTTTTTTCGCGTTTACATGAAAATGAAGCGCTGGCGGAAGAAGGGGGAAAATTCACATACGCAATGAGAAACACAATTTTTTGAATTTTTTTGCATCAGTAAGTCATAGTGAACCATTTCACACCAAAAAAAAAGTTCTTACATTTCTCTCTTGCTTTTCAAGGGGTACAAAAACAATGTTTACAAATGCAAAAAAAAAAAAACACGAATTTATTTTGAACTGCTTCGAGACAATGAAGTAAAATTACGAAATTACATCATTTCTGAAGGCGTACTAAATAAAAGTATTTTTTCTGAGATTTTTGCCAAATTTTGAAAATTTAAATCAATTTTAAGAGAGTCAAGAGTCAAGCAGGAGACTCCAAATTTGAACCACGTCCACTCGACGTAATTTCAGAACTTTTTTTCGCTATCCTCTTTCCCTCCATCCATCCTTCCAACTTTAGAACAAAAAACCTAAAATTGAAACGCCCTTAGTAAGCATCCAATATATAGAAAGTAAAGAAAAATATTGCTAACCACAAGAACCTACACGATGACGAGTCAATGGATTACATAGATATCCAAACGAACAATTTGATTAGTTTCTCAAAAATTAATCCCTCATTGTAAGTACTTAACTATTAGTTGTGTACTCGGATATTTTACAACAGAACATGAATGTAAAACTTCGAAATTTGTTTATTAAATTCAGAATTGATATCTCGAATTACATCAGCTCTATGATGCCTTTTTAACGCAACGAAATCGTTGTAGGATAAGTCAAGTTTGGGTGTACGGATGTAATTTCTTTTCTATACACAAAATAAGTATATAATTTTGTAAAACGTTCTGAATAGCTATAAAAATTTTTACACACGCAGCTATCGATATCGGAAACTCTGTTCCGAAATAGGTAGTCGGTCATTTCATCGAACCGAAGACGTTCTGATAACACGAAAATCTCTCTCTTCACTTAATCTAATTACGCGTACATACGTATTATATGTAATCAAGCAACAAAACTCTGAATGAATTCACATTAAATACGCATTTTACACTCACATCTTACTTAGGTTAGCATAGAAGTAGCACGAGAAAAGATATTAAAACGCGTATCTTTTGTCACACACACACACACACATACACATAAGGCTGGCTTCTACTTAAGAGACATTTGAATTTGAAGTAACGTGTTACAGTAGCATACATATGTAGATGTATTTTATCATATATTATTAGTCGAATGTGCGAAAGAGAATTTATTCATTCGTCATGTACACTCATTTTAGGATTAACGAATAGAAAGAGAAAGAGTGTGTGTGTGTGTGAGAGAGAGAGAGAGAGAGAGAGAGATAAAGAGAAAACATAAACGGGTTCGCGTAAATAATAAAATACTACAACGCCAAGATAAATAAGCGCAGATATTCCAATTGGAAGAAAACAACAAGAGAAACGAAAAACGCCGCCACTGCCAGCGAATAGTGAAAATAACAAAGCGAAAGAGTAAGAGAGAGACAGAGAGAGAAAGAGAGAAAAGCAGCGAAAACAATAGGGGAGAAATATCGTTGGACCATTTGAAAAATCAATGGTGCCGTTTAGGAACATGGGGTAGAAAAGTTTCAGCCGCATACGTGCTCTTTCTCTCTCCCTCTCGCAAGCGCGCACACAGACACACACACACACACACACAAACACGCTCTTCGCTAGCTCGCTACTTTTTTCCACACACAACACACACACGTGGAACAAATACCAACACACGCACACGCGGCTTCAACCTTAGTTAATAAATCAATGATTCTCAACTTAATTTCTTTCGAATAATTTGCATGTAGTATACGTATATAAATATAATAGATGGCGGCGGCGTAGCTTTCCGCTATTTCTGCTGCTCTGCGTGTGAGTGAGTGTGTGTGTGTGTGTGTGTGTGTGTGTGGATTGGATCGCGTTGTTCGCTGCTGGTTCGCGTTCGCGGAACAACGAGTGTTATGTGTGCCGATGTCGATGCCGCGAAACTGATGCTGAAGCTGATGCCATGCCATGCCATGCCTGCCATACTATGCCATGCCGGAGACCGTGAGTTTTACACACAGTCAGGGTTCGCCTTCTCGCCGGTTCGAAAAGAGTATAATGTTGGTGCTGCCGTCACACGGCAATGCGCGTACCATATACTACTATGCTAACACACTCGCACCAACACAAGTATACATAAGCACCACGTCCTCGTCCTCGTCGTCGTCGTCGTCGTCGTCATCGTCTTCTTCTTCTTCTTCTACTTTTTCATCTTCGGATATTTTCAAATACGATTACGCTCTTTTATAGGATGTAAACTCTTTTTCCAAGTTCCCAGTTAGTGAAAAAGATTGGTTGGTACTTGGTACTCGATAAGGGGGAATTATTCTTCTCAATAAAAACCATTCGCAGTTTGTACCGCTCATTGAGAATTTCTCATATAAGAACAAATCGAACAGAACACGTGGTCTGGGCCGAAAATGAAAAAAATCTAGCATCTCTCCGGCATTCCAATCGAAAATTACAGCCTCATATCGATTCGTGTGTACTTGTGGGTAATGGTGGTATACGGGCTAAAGAAATTTCCAAATGAAAAACATGCTAAACCAACATACCTAGCTGTATACTAATGAGAAATAACTGACGAGTGGTTTTAATTTCGAACACAAAAACAATGTGAAAATTTCTATTTATAAATGTAAATCAATAACGACCCCTCCCTTTTTCAATATCGTATCCGAATTCGAATAAGCGGTTAATACGAAAGAAAGTCCGCAAGTACATAGGGAAAAAATGAGCACCGTTGTTCGGATCATTCATTCAAGAAGAGGATTCCGAAAATTTTGTAAATAAATAATCCGGGTTAGTAAAATGTCTTAAAATTAATTTTCAAAAATACTCAATTAGTTAACAGTTATTGTTCATAGATAAGCCAAGGTGCTTTTTAAATATTAAATCGACTATCAAATCTTCAGCCACCAAATTCAAATTCAAACGACTCAAGTACGTGATAGGCGTTCAATACATAATAATTATATTAATTCTCTCGCACTGGTAAATCGTTTCTATAATGTAAGAGTATGTACCATGTGCATGTACACGTATACACACACACACACACGCTGACGTACGCGACATACGAAACGAACATAGTACAAAAGTCGTTATACCGGCTAAAGAATTCGATAACGGGATAATTTTCCTTCGACGAGAGAGAAAACGAGAGAAAAAAAAAGAGAGGAAAGAAAGATGGAAATTAAACGCCGAGGGTTTCCCAATCGGCGGATTCTTGTCAATTAGTCGAAAACAACGATATCGTCGCAGGTGTAGAATCACTGGTCGCTTATCTTGTTTATCCTTTTCTCCCTTCCTCGAGGCTGACGGTTGGCTTTTTCTTCTCCCCTGCTTTGGGTACTATTTCTTCGACATTCTCATTCTCCTTTCCAACAGGCAAAGGCGAACTAATCGTATAGGCGCCTACCCTGGTCCGTTCAACGTTTCCCACTAAACTAACGACATCGCATCCCTACGTAGTATACGTGTATTCCTTCCTCCTCTTTCTCTTCTTCTTCCTCCTCCTCTCTTTCTTCTTCTTCTTCTTCTTGTTCTTCTTCATCCTCATCGTAGTTTAGCTTCGCAGCGACCGAACTGAACTGAACTACCGCCCCGCGCCACACCAACCACTGCCAAGCCGATTCGTTATACATTCGTCCTACAGACTCTCTGTACTACCCAATACTCCATGCTTCCTTCATAAGTATACATAATTCTACTTCTATACGTATTACTGTAGCAAAAGTAGACCTACTTCTTATACCTTCTAATACACGTATTACAAATCCGTACAAACATTATTTTACATCGTTTTTACTTTATTTTAGCTGCGAAGATCGAATCATTCCTTTCTCACCACTACCTATAATAATGTATCACTCTTCGATATCAAATTTTTTATACATCTTTCGTATCCATGTACACCCCGACTAAAATGCGAGCACACATGGAGAAGAACAGAATAATAAGCTGTTGATGAATAATAAAAAACTACAGATACCAGAGCATCTTAAGAGCAGACTCTTGTGTTGAAAAGAAGATTAAAGAATAAAAAAATTATAAAAATTTTTAATTTATAAAATTAAATTAAAATAGAGAGGGGGGATATTTACATGGAAATGCATTTTGTTGCAAAGGAAAAGGTCCAATTGGGACTATAAAAAATAATAAGCCACCCCAAAATCCAAGGAAAAAATGGTCCTTCCAATTAAGATACTGAAAAATAATATCTCTGCCCCCAATAGACCATTTGATGACTAACGAACCGTTTGATCTCTGATGGACTACTTTTTCTTAATGAACCATTTCGTCCTATAATCTAATTAGCTCTGAGGAATCGTGACCCAGAGCGATGATGAAAATTAAAATTTCAATGGAAATGAATAAATTTCATCGATATTCTAATCATACGTCGAATGTCTATTGAACTACACTTTTGATGACGTCATCAACGCGTTAAAATCTAAAGGAGAAAAAATATTTCCATGGAAATCTATTTCGTTGCACTGAAAATGGTCAAATTTGAACGCTTTGAAAATTAATATCTCGATCCCTACTGGAACGTTTGATTTCAAAATCGAATCAGCTCTGAGGACTGATGATCTGAACCTATGGTGAAAATTTCAAAAAATATGATCATTTTTACTCGAGGTATCGCGTTAGAAAATGAATAAATAAATGAATAAACAAAAAAAAAACAACAACAACAAAACAACGAAGAAACTTTGATGAGTAATAAAAGCGTAGATTTGCCCCCCTCCCCCGAATACATTGATCTTACGAAATTTTTTTCCCTTCACGAAGAATCACCTTAGCACGCATGTAATTCGACACACTGCTGGGCGCAAAAGGGAAAGAAAAATATAAGGTATAAAATTTTACAAAAACGAGACATTGACGGGAGGGGAGAGGGGGAGAAGTATTTATCTCGCGTCGTCGTTAGGGGTATCGCATTTCAAAAAGCTTCTAGTTCTTTCGCCTTCGCGTCGATTTCGACTACTGCTACGACTAGGAGGACGACAACGACGCTCGTTAAAATTTACTAATTTATCCTGCTCAAAGCGAATAAAATATACTAAAACGTAACACTCGATAGAGTTTTGAAAGCGCGCCGAACGTCGACGCCGCTCCGCGCGTCACAACGCTCTGCGCCCTTCTCCGGCCCGCCGCCCCGACCGTTTGTTATATTCGTTTACAAAAACTACACCCTTCGTTCATTACTGGGAAGCTGCCGCCGGTGAATGGTGGAAATCGACCAGTGCGTTCGGTGTTGCGTTCTTAAAAAATGCTAACGAAAATGTTTTCAGACAAATCGATCGCACACATACGCGTACGTACGATTAATACGCGAATTTCGCGCAAAATTACGACCGGAATTTAGCCAATAACCCCTGAGCCAACTTTATTGGTCGTCAATTTCATTTTATCTTCAATTTTGCAGTCTAACCGATTTATTTTTCGCGATAAACCCCCCCTTATTTTATTTACCGATGTAATTATTTTTGCTATTTTTTTTTCTTTTTTTACCTCCGCTTCTTTCATGATCGTTACAGTACCGTGGTAGAATACGAATTTGGATAGATATTGCATATATATTTTTTTTTTCATTCAATATCCGCGTGTATATTATATATATATATATACGTGGTGCGCAGTGTAGCGTAAAGAAAAATTTCTCGTATCCAATTCGAATATATTGCAGGAATTTACCAGCGAATAGAAATTTTTTAAGCTATCGAGGGTACGTAAACGTGCATATATAAAAACCCATCTCGACAGCGACAAATTGACCGAATTGGAAAACACAGGCAGAAAATCGAAATAAATATACTTGTGCGTGTAACGTACCATGAATTGTACTGTTTTGGATTCTCTGATTCTTCGTGGAAAAGGCAAATGAAGGTCACATGAATAGTACCACCGATCACTCTTGGAAGTCCTAAAGGATTCCACTCATTCAATGGTCTATTCTTAATGTACGTTTGGAACATATGCGTGTAAATCGTAATGTAGCCTTTGTTGTTACTACATTCTGCTACAACCACACACACAAAAAAAAAAAGGAAGAAAAACTCTTGGAACCGAAAATTATTTATCAACGTATCCTCCATATTTCGCAAGATAAATTATTCAACTGCATACGTGATACATGGACGTGCGATGCAATGATTAACGTTAAGGTTTTTTAAAAGTTGAGAAAATAAAGCAAATAGGTCATTCAAATCAATAGTACATAAGTTTCGAATTTCTAGCTCGATACTCATATGTTATCATATTACATAGAATCTCGCGTTTTCAGATTCTATAAAAAATAGTACAACGTATTTTTTCACTTCTAAAATGAATTTTGAAAATATTTGAATGCGTCTCCTTTTTTAGCATATACTCGCGAAACTTTGCATCGAAAACAGCGTAAAATTAAAAACAAACGTAGATATTCACATATATGCATACAAATAAATACCTAGGCATATCAGCAGTCGTCAAAAAAACAAAATCTCAGGCTAAGTACATCCAAATAGAAAACTTTTTCAATTTCAATTTTACTGTAATCAGCCAGAACAGTCTCCAACAATTCTTTCAATTTTCTAATGTACCCTACACTTTCCTCTAACCATACAACGAGTATCAGGGGAAGAAGAATCAACAAAGTTGGTGTTGAAGCCCTAGTAAACTATGAAGACCATTTTCAGACACGTTAGAAATCGTTCAATTTCAGCCACTCAGGCTTAATTATGAGCATATTCAACAAATATAAGTGGGAATGACTTTTGGTCAAAATATGATATAGGAGAAGGGGTGCAGAGGGGCAAAATTGCAAAAATAGTTTCTTTATACTACTCTATATCAAGAGGTAACAGTCATCATGACCATACTGTTGCTAACAAAGTGCGTCACTCTTCACGGTCCTGTGCTTTTTTCACTACCACAGCGACTAATTCCATTCGCGCTTCTATTGTGTAGGCCCATCTGGTAGATCTTCCTCTCACCCTTGAACCAGGTACCTTTTCATAGAGAATGTCCCTTTCTAGATTCTTCTAGTTCCTTGTGGCCACATGTTCAAAATATCCCATCAAGCGCATCTTGCATGAAACGCTCAGCCTGATTGACATCTCCAGTTCTTCTACGATTTACTTGTTTGTCTTTCGCACTGTCCATGGGATCTTCTATTCTTCTCCAGATCCACATCTCAAAGGCATCTATTTATCTTATGCCGTCTGACTACAATGTACATGTTTCTGCCGCATACAAAAAAATAAAAATAAAATAGGAAACACAAGGATGCTGATCAAGCTCTTCCTTGTCTGTCTCTTGGAATATCTTACAATTACATATGACATTCCATTGTCTGGTTATCGCTGATTTTCTTAATGCAACTTGACGCCGTATTTCTGCCGAAGATTTGCCATTGACTTTTGTAATAGAGCTCAAGTAAACAAGGGAATATCTTTCATATTTTTTCAGGACACACAACTTTAGTCTTCGAAGTGTTGATACCGAGTCCCGGTTTCTCTCTCACTGCCTTCACTCGATTGATTAGCTTAGTCAGCTCCTTTTCATTCTGGACATTTGAGATTCTTCTGCCACCAACTGAAACTCCTCTATTCAAGTCTTCAAGTGCTCGTCGCATTTGTTAGGTATATATGCATACGATAACGTACATTTAAGAGCCGGGGAGACAGTGTGCGTTCTTATCTCACTCTTCTCTCTGCCCAAAAAGTACTAGATTTTTCACCACTAGTCTACACCGGCAGTGAGTTGCACACGTACAGCGATTTTGCCAGCTCCAAAATGTGAGAAGGAACAGCCATTTCTCTTAGTACCTCGTACAGTCGAGGCTTCAGCGTAATCTATGAAGCGTATTACAGCAAGTGCGTTGAATTCTATGCATTTTTTGATGATTCGTTGTAATTTCAGAATTTGTTCTCCTGTGCCTATTCCACGCATAAAACCAGCTTGCTCCTAGCACCATCTGCCTACGTAAAAATGCTTTCAGCTAATTGTTAATGATACGAAGCATTACTCTGCTCAAGTGAGGAATCAGAGCGATTGTACGGAGTATCAAAATTTATACTTATGTCTCTGTAAATCAGCATCTTACGTGAATTAGGAGAGAACATAAATAAATAGATATTTTCCCCTCTTTTTGACCATGAAAAGAAATGAATTTGCAAAAGTGAGGTGAGGGATTGAAATTAGACACGTAAATTTGGCAGGTGCTTTAGATGTAAATTTTAGAAATTCCGATTATTCAGCCTCCTTAGATCATTACATCCTCTTATAGTCCTTAAAATTGTGTTTTCATTTTATTACTTCATGCTCGTTCGTTTATTGACATTTGTTGAGTTTGTTGCAAGCACATCTCCTCTCCAAATTAAGCCAGCAGATTGAAGTTTGTTGTATAGTGGTTTCAATTTCCTTCCACGTTACGATTAAAACATCATTATGACGATCTTTCGAGCGGTTTTTTTTTTTGCAATAGGACCTCAGGTCAAAGGATCAATTTTCCTAGAAGCGTGTATGTGTTTGAACTGAGTTTCAAAATTTGAGAACAGGGCCGATCCATCTATGTCACCTGTTGATCCACCTTTTCATCATCAAAATCTTAACGAACAAAAATACGGAGCACACTGGTGTAAAAATTTTTATGAGAACTTAAATAGTAAGTAACGCAATGTGCCCGGTACTGAGGGAGGTAATTACCTGTAATTATTTTATCCTCACAGAGACCTACGACCTTTCGAGCTCAAAACCACACGGAGACGTTCGACGTACATACAACGTCAGTTTTTTCCACCTACTAATTTGTTCGTTGCTTTTCGCCTCAAAAACGTCACATAATTCGAACACATCTGCAATTGGATGTGTAAGTGTAGGCATAAGTACGCATACGTACAAGAGCACCACTTACATGATGCCAGTTGACTCGTTTTGGAGAACTAGCGAAGCTGGAACGGCCATTTCATGAAATTACTACAACAAAAACGCACACACACCTCGACATACACATACGTGCTCTTGAACTGATCCATCTTTTCGTTTTTCTCATCAAACACACTTAGTTATGTACTCAACATTCATCCTTTATATACAAGGATTCGCGTACAAATATGTAACATATTCTCATTACGTACATCTACATACGTACGTATGTACGTACATTGTACTTATATATTTAATTTCGCAATAGTACGGCGTGTCTGGTCTGTACGTACGTACACTACATTTAACGCGGCTGAATAAAAAAAAAAAATATGTTCTTCGCCACATGCGAGAGAGACCATCTCCTAAAATAAATAATTCCGTACGTGCGAACATATGGCATTACAACAAGCACAAAAGACAACAAAACAGCGCCATTTAGACAAAACGTCGCGTCGAGTCGTTTCAAATTCAAACTGTAGTTCATAGCTTCCTCGTGAGCAATAGAAGATGAATTTTCGTGATGTTCTGCAGGGATGAAGATGACACGAGCGGCGACAAACGAAGGAGACTATATACTTGTATACGTACTCGTACTTCTATACTCACACACTACACAGACACACAAGATGAATTAAATATCGCTACGATAAATAAATGAAAGGCGCGTACGTATTTTCATACAAAGCTATCGATTTTTACTTTCTCGCCGTCGCGTCGGGTCGGGTCGGGTCGCCTTACTACAGTAGCTCTTCCTCCTATAGCAGGTAAATACGCTGAGTAAGGATTTTTGAACATACCTACATTCGATATACTGTACACAATTACATACAGCAGGTTTTAGGTATACCATATACAAGAAATAACCAAAAAAAAATGACGACATCGCCCGATCGCCATTTCGATAAAATGCGAAAAAAAAATATGAAAAAGAGACAAATCACATTTTCGTATATATATATATATTATAAGAGTATATCAGAGTATTGTACATACGTAAAATACATATAACGTGCGTGGCTCATCACTGGTCGTTTAAAATAAAGCATCGCATAATAACGCCTCTCGCCAGTTGATCGAAGAGTCAAGTCGAGTCAATCTTGCCAAGTATATGACTTTATTTTTACACGTTATGTACGCGCTTGGTTGTCGGCCACCTCTCTCGCTCTCACTCTCACTCTCTTTCTTTCTCTCTCAATCTCCATACAACAACCAAGCAATAAGCATCACTTTAAGAAAACATACCGCCACTACCCTGCACTGCGCATTTCCTTGTGGCCAACACCGTCTCATACTTACGCAGCTCAAAGTGCCTATACTGTACTTCTTCCTCACCTTTAACAAGATTCGAGCATGCGAAAAAACAAAGCAAAAAAAAACACCACCACATACGCAAACGACGATAAAAAAAATCCAAGTACCAAATAAATTTTCTATCAACGTGTTATAGTAAAATGTACGTATGTACGCGTACGACGACGGTATAATAAGTAAGCACATCTGTAATCGCACCACCGCCATATTTTTACTCGCATAGCTACATTAGTATAATATGTACTAATCAATTATAATGTCAATACTTCTTCGAATATCGTTAGCCGTTAATAATTCCTAACTAATTGCAGCGATTCAATTAATTAACGCGATTACAAATTCTTTAATGAGCCTAATTTGCATCGTACGCGGTCTTCAATTATATCATACGTGTTAATTTATGCTGTTTCAAGTCTGAATGTAACCAGACGCAGGTACTATACAATTCTGGTACCTCTTTATCACCAACGAACAACCAACATTCGTGTAAGTTGTATGTACAAGTACAAGATACACCTATGTACTCAGGTAGGTAGGTACCTACTTACCTACCTACATTCAGTGCAATTGTTTGAAAAAAAAAAAAAACTTTAGTATTGGAAAAGAAAAACAATCGCTGTCAGATTTTTTTTCCATATTGCTTGAAACTTTAACCAAAACATTCCTGTTTTTGAGATAACACGAGAGGTGGAAAATTCAACTAACATCCACGTGGTTGGTTAGCTACGTATATTTCACTCTATACATAAAATCTCACTCCCATAGATCAATTAAAAATTTTACCACAGCGAGAGGAGTTGAACTTTCTAAGGCCAGATGTAAGAAAAATTACTTTCTCTCGCCACTTTTCATTCAAATTCTAAATCAATAATTATTTGAGAACTTGCATTTCGACAGTTGCCATAACCCTCTCCACTTTCTCATCCGTATAACATTCAACGATTCAGAATCTTGATTCAAGGTCATCGTTACTTCAATATTTTTTTTCAATTCGAAAGAAAATCAAATTCGATATTCAAATTTTGAAAATCGGACTATATATCAGGTCATAAAAATCAGAAACCAAGTCGAGGGAGATTAGTCAACATTCACTGAAATTTTCATCTTACTTTCACGCTTCGTGTATCATTTCAACTCAAAAATCCTACGTGTATAATACACATCAAAGATCTACGATTTTCGGTTTATATTTTACTACGTAAAAAATAAAAGCAGAGGCAGCAAAGCAATCGGGAATGTAGGAATAGGCCATGAAAAAGCCATAAAATTCAGACAGAACGTCGAAGCAACCAGTAAACAGAGACACCAAGAGTAACTTAGATCAATGCTTCAAGTGGCTGTTCTCATTTTGTTTAGTTTGGCTTTCAGCTCTTTTAAATTTAGGTTTCAGTTTCTGTTCAGAACGGTACTTAAAAAAAAAAAAAAAAAAGAAATGCATTTATTAATTTCGGTTCTTCAAAATTCGTTTTTTAAGCCAGATTTTTAATATCATATTGCCAATGAAAACCAGGCTACTACGATCCATCGACCTATGGCAGATGAGAGGGGACGGGGGAATATCCAAAAAATTCGTTCCGGGGTACTAGAAGACCATTACGATAATTTTTGACCAGGTCAGATATTTGTTAATTTATTTTCTTCTTTTTTCATTTTTAGAAAATCAGATTAAACGTAAAATTGTAGTTATACCTATGTTTCAAATTACAAAAGGAAAGAACTTCACATTTTCTTATTTAAAACATCAATTTTTCAATTATTACCATATCATAACTAAGGAAACTGTAATTATGAGCGTAAAAAATCCGCAAAGAGCAATAAAGAACCAAAAATAATATTAAACAGCGACTTTTTTGTTCTTTTCGGTTTTTATTTATTCGGATCAGCTTTATTGACGTTCGTTCCGAAAACATTCTGGTCTCAGGTTATTCGGTTTATAATTCAGTTCTTGAAAACGCATTACAAATTTTAGAGCTTCTGTTTTCTGTTCTTAATAATCAGGGTTTTTGATTTAGTTTTTTTTTTTTGTTTTTCTTCGTTCAGATTCAGTTGAACGGTTTAGAGAAGCTTTTTTTCAAGGTTAGGTTAGTTGATTAAAACACTGCCTCGGATAAACACATTTTGGACCCCGAAATACATTTCTTTCGCAATCTCTGTCCGTTTACATTCAGATCATTAAATCGGAACAGACTCGGATCAAATTAAAATCTAACCCTGGATGATTCTTAATTAGAACTTTTCGTGTATAATTTACAGAGGTTTGAACGTTTGTTATTGTTTACTTATCAGTACACTGTACAGTCTACACGTTCAGACCTTCAAAATAACGAATTTTCAAACAACTGATAAGTTTGATAAAAACGCGGTGAAAATAGTTGTTTTTAAAACGTTTTTGTCCCTCTATCTTCTAGAAACAAATAAAAACGTTCATTTTCGAAGTGGTTTTTTAATAAAAAAAATTGATTCAATTCGATTACAAGTACGGATAGATATTAAAACCATTTAGCACAGTGAAATAGACATTGAAATAGGCAACACCTAACAAATGGACAAAAACACGAGAAAATTCTTTTTTAAAACGTACCAACGGTCAGCGTGACTTGGGACGTTTTTTTTTTTTTGAAAATTCGCTACATTCTAACAAAATATAGTAAACATATCATGTACAAGAACCGAATCGTTTCCTCTCGCCAACTGAAATCGAGCCTTTACAACGTTTTGAGAGAAAAAAAATCGCCATATCTGCACTACTCGGTACTTAATAAAAATTAACCACTTTTTAAAATTAAAAAGTACCATATTTTTAATCGAATACATTTTTCACGTTTATCAAAGTTCATTCTATGTACTGCAATCGAGCGAGTAGATTTTGCCTCAACTTTACTAACGCTTTCACTATCTGTTAGGGCAGGCTGTAAAATTGAAAATGACGGCGACTCGACGGCGAGCAGTGCGAGTAGGATAAAGAGCAAGAAATTAAATTTTTCTCCGCGTATTAAAAAAAAGTTGAGACCAGTAGCGTTCGTTCGCGCATAACAACTGTCCCAAGTCCAACAGAAACTCATCCAAAATCATAAGGACGCTACTTCAAGACTTTATTGAATTACAGACTATATCCTCCGCTCTTATAGGTGCACAACTCCAAAGCTGAACGCACATACACACAACATATAAACAAAACGCTCCACATAGCCGGCGACATACCGGCAAAACACCACCACCACCACCATCACTACCACTGCCAGCTCCCTCATACCATAGCCATGGAACAGATATAGAATACAGCCTTCTTCTCTTCGTTGGTATGGTATACGAATTACGAAGTACGAACTGAACTGAACTGAACTGAACAGTGAGCAGTGAACACAAAGCAAGCGAGCGGGGTATAGCACACTCGCACCCGCAATATACGCACTCTTCTCTGCGAGCATCTCGACTTCTACATGATTGTGTGTGTGTATGTGTGTGCGTTGTCGTTTACTATGTATATACGAGTGTTGTATCTAACACACATACACTCGTACATATACAAACACACACACACACACACTAACGCGTATCAACCACGTACTTTCTCTTTTTGCCCTCTCGTCGTCGTCGTTTCTCGTTCAGGCCGAACACTCTTCAAAAATAAAAGGGGGATTCGCGTAGTTTATAATATTTCAGCATCCCGTGTTAAATTCGCCATTTGCATTTTACCGTTTTTCAAAAGCCGCCTATTTCAATAATTGCCTTTTCTCTACTTTTAACAAAAACCTTCTCGCTCTCTGTCTCGCTTTTTCCATTCACTATCGTACCAAAGTGGCGCGGTGGCGTGCAAATTCGCTGTTTTTTCCCTAATATATATAAACCTATATTATTCTCTTACTCTCTCCGCGCTCATCTTTTTTTTTCTTCTTACATTCGAGTCGCGCCTCACCTCGTTCGCCTTGTCATGTTGTTGTAAGTAATCTATTTCTTCGCACAAACACTTCTTTCGCGCTTATATATTATACACATACAGTACGCCATACATTTATGTACACACATAGCGAAATAAAAAATAAAACAAATTACAATGTTAATATTTCAATTTTCTTTATCCACAATTCTTCACAACTGCAACAACGAAGCTTCTGCATATCGCAGCTTTCGTATACCTCATATCGATTGTACATGTGCAACGTACGAATATGCATGTGTAAGTATGTGTGTGTGTACATACGTATGTATCTTACCTACCTGCATAGCATACATACTAACACGTAACGTACGTAATAAGTAATTACAGGTAGTTTCAAAAGCGTGATTTTAATGAAATTGCGAAAATTCGTTTACTACGAGACACGATGCGAAGCACACCGAACTACCATTTACAATTAAAAACTACCACGACACATTACTAACGTAATACTCCGCAGCCCCCCCCCCATCGCAAGAAAATACTCCTAATTTGGAATTAAGTAAGTTCCAAGTCGATGTTCTAACTAAGCAAATTGTTAAACGCTTCTTTTGCTTATTCAAATGCGCCGACAAAATTACAAAATATTTCCAAGCAGACTAAAACGTGTTCATTAATATCTAAGAGTTCGACCTCCTCCGGCATATATAGAATGGAATACTTGCACAAGACAGAGTTGGGCATGAATAAGAGAACAAATGATACTACTCAAGATTCGAATTTGATTCGCAGAAATTTATACAAATTTCAATTCGAGTCATCATTTTCTTTCAGCGAAATATGGCAAATATGAATAAACAACCATAAAACAATTCAAAATTAATTTTCATTTTTATCGTACTACAATTATTACTACTTAAATTCGGAATTTAGAGCTACTCGATTATATTTTTGGCTTTCAAAATTCATCAAATTCAGTTCACATATCGCACAACATCGAAACAAAAATATTCGAGGATTCGAACGAATCAGGGAATCGCCTAAAATTGATTTGAAAACTTGTTTGAATTCGAATACATACACCGAATCAAAAAAGCTTATTCGAATCATGTCCAATCCTAGCACAGGTAATTACACTTTTATAACATTTCTGACGCGATCGATGCGTATTTTTACATCTTACTTCGTAAATACATATTTCTATTCAACACAGGCTTTACGAAAATGAACATAAAAATTGACTCTGTACAGACGACAACCAAAAAAAAAAAAAACCGCAAGGTGCCATAATTGGTGCCACATTGCGTTCTTCAAAAATCAGGCTACTGATACAAAAAAAAAAAAAAAGAGCGAAAATATAGTAACCTGGAAACCAAATGAAACGCTACTTTGAGCAAATGTGAAAACCTAATTCATGTATATGATCACATAACTGCAATGTTTATTCGATCCGGTGATACTTTAGAAAAGCTCAAAGTAACACCGAAAAAAATACAGCAACTGAATTTGATATAATTTCAAGAATGATTGCGACCAACAAAGAATTTTGGAAGAAATTTCATATTACTATGAATCACCGGCGTGCGGCAACATTACTCTAATTTTTCTCCAAAACCAATATCATAGCATAAAAGTTTCATAAAATTACAATTATACATGTGCCAACTTTTCAGACAATAAATTTACTTCAATTTAGAACATTCGTACGCTGTTGAGAGAAATATTAGGCCCATGGACAAGTCTTAAAGTTTCGGAGGCTTTCTTTTCCATTTTCTATATCTACAAGTAAGCAAATTTCAATCAAGACTCCTAACAGTTCATTATGCACCGGGGAGGGGGAGGGGAGTGTCGGTTTGACAATTAAATCTTCCACTCCTGCCTATGGCGCTAAAAAAATTGAATTTTTCTAGAAAATAGGACTATCGAGAACAAAAAATTGTGTAAATCACTCACAATCTTTAAAAATGCAAATTTCGACGATTAAAAATAATACATTTTCCAAACTTTTCACCCTCGCCTCGCTCGAGTTGATATATTTTTGACAAGACTACGTGTTAAATTTTAGTACGTACTTTCGACTATCAAAAATTTAAATCCAGCTCTGAAGTAGTCCAGTAAAATAGTAACACGATAAAAAAACAAAAACTAAAAAACCTCTCTTTTGGAACAATCTTACATACGAGCTGACTTCTGAAATTCATCGGTCATCCAACGATCACCATACGAGGTTTTCAGTAACGATCGAAGCTCGTAAAAAACATACCCCCGGCTGTCTCCTCGCTCGACAGCCCTCAACACATATTCAACGCGATGCGGATAGGTCGATATCAAAAATATAAATATCAAAATTGAAAAAAAGAAAAGATTCCCATCACCTAAAAGAGGGATGGTACCAGGAGTCTTCAAAGTAAGGTGATTTTTAATAAAAATCATCATTACGAATACCACCTCCTTTTGAAATAAGGGATTCAAATTTTGTGTGGTGCATTTCCCACTCAATGTACTGTATGTGAGTATCCTCTTCAGAAAAAAATGGTTGAAATTAAGGAATTATTTCTTTTCCTGACCCACTCTCAGGCTAATATTTAGGGTGCGTGCGTTTTGAAATTTCTGCTTTTGCCAAATAAGGAACACCCTAATACTTACATATTACGCGCAGATCTACGCACCACTCAATACTCGCCTACATATATAGTTATTCGCTACAAATTAAATTTAGAAAAAAACCTAACCGGTAAAAATTGAAATCGAACAGCAGATAATTTGCGATATTTTTTACATTTTTAATGAGATATCAAACAAAGCGCACGAGTATAGCAGAATATTCGTTTAAACCGGCCAAATAAATGTGAAAAACTCTGCAGGGGAACAAGGTTTGTAATAGAGCGAGATACTCAGTATTTTGAAAAATTACTAATTTCTAAGCGTCGTTGTGTTTCAACAGTCAGTCAGTCGAGTCAAAACCGCATCATTTGAACGTCTTCAACAAAAAAATAACACACGCTGGTGCAGGAAATACAATACCTAAGTAAAAATAATATTCGTTCGTCTCATTCACGTCGTAACCCAATCACATTTTGTCGACTCGTTATCCGATGGTCGATTCAGCTTCGCCTCAGATCACCAAACTAGTTACACTTTGCACGTCGTTTTTCATTGCCAACTACCACCACTCGTTATTCAGTATCCCACACACAGACTGGCTAACAGCACATACATACATACATACATACATACATACATACAGTAAGTACACTAGTACGTAATCTGAATACACACATGGTATATTTTTTTCATTATTCTTTCAAACATTCGTACAAAAAGACTCCAGATTACTCATCTTTCTAACTAAATTTGTTTTTTATCGCTTATTCTCTGTCACACTTGTACGTATGTATGATGATGAAAAACGCTAAGGAATATAAGTAAAGAATACCTAAAATGTACACTCAATACTCAGCGTCGTACACACGCTTACATACAATATATGCGAGTGCATAATAATATTTACATATGTATGTAGTAAATGCAAAGGCATCAACAGAAAAGTAAAACCAATGGTACAGGCATACGAGGCAGAATTCAAGAAAGAAACGGAGTAGGAAACAAGAGGTAACCAGAACGATACATACAGTACACTCTTCAACCAACCGTAGACCACGAAGAGACCAACACACGATCCAACCAAACCAAGCCATACCATACCATACCATACCAAACCAAACCAAAACGAACCTAACCGAAAGGGAGAAGAGAAAAAAAAAGAAGAAAAAGAAAAAGAAAAAGAAAATGAAAAAGATACAACGCGAACAGGAAATAAGCATACAGTATAAATGTATGAAAGACCGGTATTAGATTCTCTCGAGTCTTGATATATAAGTTCTGTAAACGGGAAAGGAAGGTTGTACAAGCGTATACCTACCGAAGGTCTAGGCGGAACGCCAACGAGCTAAATAAAGTTAAATACCATCGGCTGGAAAACCAGTTTATCTGGTCTGGTTGGGCTACACTCTTTTACGAATATATCCAGTTAATTTTGGTCACTGTAGGAAAAACCGCGTCCGCGTCGCATACATTACAATTTATACACGTTTCTTAGCTAATAATACACATTCTCCATCACCCCTCCTTTGCTCCTTCTTTACTGCTGCTGATGCTTATTCTCGTGTCGTAATTATGAAATAATTTTATCGTTTAATGAAACAACTCTAGCCAAAGTACGACTTAATCTTTAATTATACAACGCTCTGAAGCCTCTCTCCTTACGCGCGTTTTTACTGTATTCTCAACCAGATAACAGCGTTTAGCGTACATTACATTACATTACATTACATTAAAGTACACATACATGCGTACCATTCACACCTCGTATACCTAGATCTACGTACAACAATTTCCTAACTGATTCGACAAATTTGGTAGGATAACAGCGTATTGGTTCGTAATAAATCGACGGAATATCAAAAATACGAGTTTATCGTACAACAACCAACAACCTATTCTTACCTTACCTATCCGTTCACAAGTTACATCATACGGATCAATCTGATCTTTCGATACACATTTCGGAGACATGGGGAAGAAAAAAAAAATCATTACCGTATCGGCTCTGCCTCAAGGCTTACACAAACCATGGATAAATCACGCAATATCTACCAGTGCTGCTTAACAACAACAACAACAACAACAACAGCTACACAACTGCGTAGCGTCGTTGACCAACTATAACAGTGAATTTTTTCGCCTGTAATTATTCTTCACTGTGTAGCTGTGTAGTGTGTACTAGATGCTTTACTACTACAATACACTCATACCCTACTACACACTGCACAGTGTACATCTGCGTCTGTCTACACTTACGTATACGTACACCACACGTACCTACAACTACTATTACTACTACTACTACTACTACTACCTTGCTACACAGCGCCTATCTGATACATGGACGACGGCGGACGGCGAACGGCGATCCTATACATTATGTAGGTAGTAAAACAGTCGTTCTCACACAGGTACACATCAATTCCTACCACGTATTATACGATCGCATAAAAAACCATTATACTCGAAGCGCGAAATACAGCTTGGCAATCTTGCCAAAAGAATAAAAAAACTTTTACAACAACGAACCAATTTCAACGTTCTTCTCGGTATTTTAATTGGTAAAAAGCAACAACGCTTATACCGCCAACAGAATACAAAAAGTCGTACCTATAAATCGAATTACGTACCGGTACTATTTTTCATAAAAATTGATAAATTTTCCATGCACACATACTCGACACAATATTATGCATGCGCAGATTGATAGGTAGATACATATGTACTTATTTTTCTCTCTCGCCCATTCGAACACTATTTAATAAGATGGTTAAAAATAATCATTCGATTCCGAAGTGCCCACCAGTACCAACTACTAAACCTTAGATTTCGTCACACTCGTGTACATATATCATACCCAACCATCTTACAGAAAAATGGCCAAAATGAAGAAAGAAAAAATTTGCCCGTCTTGTTTCCAAAGTGTCAGCAGCCCTGCAGATACTACCCCAGCGGAGTAGGTAAAACTCGCAGCACACCTGGACGATTTACGTGCGACCTACACGCCACGCTACGCCACATGTACATTTCGAAATTCGAAATGACGAAGCTGGAAAAATTGCTAATTACAAATGAAGTCGGGCTAATACGCATTCGGATGCCAAGTCGCTCGTATGCGCGCAACGAGTGAAAAAATTTACACCTTTGAGCGGTAGGATTGACTCGGTATTATCGATTCTCTCGACAGACCCTTTTCAACATGCAATACACGTTCTCCTTTTTCAGGCTCTTCCGTACGTCAAAACGCCCAGAAAATATTTCCAACTATAGACAAGCTCCGCGCTAAGCTCCTTTTCTATCGTCGCGGCGCGTATAAGCCGCCGAATTGCGCCACGCCATCACCTGGTGCTCTCGCGCCTTATTTTCTACCTTTTATATACGTTCACGTACATATACATTTATATCTACTTCGTATTTGCATGTATGTACATGTACATGTACCTATAATATGGCTATGGTACGATGAAAATTCGCTGACCAACGCCATTCGATGCGTAATATTAGGAAAATATATATATGTACATATCAAATACATTAGATATCGCAAAAATTAACGCTACGTATATATTCGACTGGCGAGCCACCGACAAAACGGAAACACCAAGTAACGAAACACCTTCATCCGCAGATTTACTATTTTTTTTTTATTTTTTTATTTTGTCGAACACACAAATACACACGCACGCGCGTAGTAATTTATTCCCATACACGCGATCGTATACGCTCACATATCGCACACAAATAAGTACGAGGTGTGGCTGTTTAATAATTACGTTTCTCCCCCCCTTCCTCTTACCGAAATTCTTCTCGGACTAGTGACCAATAAGAAATTTCAATTACGACGCATTTGCTGAAAGGAGTTCATTTTCAAAACCGCTGGATGAAAGTTTGAACGTGTTCATATTTCAATCCGATGACGTGGCAGTTCATGACCAAGAAGTGAAAACATTTTCGACAAGTGCAGAAAAATATCAACCAAAGGAAATATTTTTTTTGCTGACGACTGTATTTTTTCGGAGCCGACAATGGGCAGCCGATTAAAGTATCCGATACAGATGTGTCATCTCTCTCATTCTACGAGTTTCGAATAGAAAAATTAGCGCAGACAACTCGAACAACGAACACAACAGTTCTCGAACTCAAACGATTACATACGGTTAGAAAAACTCATCTCAGAAAATTTCAACGAAAATAATTATGAAAACTTATTGCTAGGCGGAATCTTACCACGCACGTGGTCAAATTGAAAACCTTTCAACAAAATGGCACAGCATAATAAGGTTCGATATTGTATTGAACTCGAGAATAAAAACCAATCACTTCCAAAGGCTCACAAATGAATGGATACAAACTGTATCAACTCATGAAACCGACAATGTATTCTTCGATCTAGTAACACAAGGGATATGAAACTTTGATAGATGCTAGAAAAAATTTGATAATCTGCGGCAGTATGATAGTCTGACTCCCCCTTTCCTCATAGACATCGGAAAAGTTAATAAATAAGCAGTTTAAAAATTTTGATCTGATTACCAATCCAAGTGGCGAACTTTGTGGACAAAAATTTTGTAGCGAACATATTTCGCCTATCTGCATTATTGTAGGGGTAGCCTTTGTTTGAATTTTGAGGAACCCGTGGAAAAATCAAGATAGGCAACTTTTGTATGTAACAAAAAAGGCTGCAAAAGTTGCCTAGTACAAGGTTCACTATTCTACACCACGATTTGGGCAAATTTATCCTTCTCAAAATTCTACATGGGGTAATCGGGGAAATATAAAATTTTAAGAAGGAAAACTTTGTTCAAATCGTGGTTTTGAACAGTGAACCTAATACTAGACAACTTTTGCAGCTTTTTTTGTTATATACAAAAGTTGCCCGTTTTGATTTTTTGAAAGGGCTCATAAAATTCAAACGAATGCTGCTCCTTTAATACCGGAGGTAGGCGAAATGTGTACATGACAAAATTTGTAGGAAAATTTTTGTCTACAAGGTTCGCCACTTGGATTGGTGATCGGATCGAAAATTCTAAAACCGCTCTCATTTGAATCAGCCTGGATCATTTAATGAACTGCGATGAATTTTTTATAGAAATAATTTTTTCTAGTGCGATCAATGAGTAACACTGATTTCAAACAAAGATATTGCTATGAGTTTTCGCCCATAAAACTGATGCACAACGAAAGCAGGTCTAAAGAAAGTATTTTCTTATAAAAAAAAAATTACAAAACGGAGAATATACATATAAAAACTAATGAAAATTTTTACAAAACTGAATGGCTACTGACTACTAAATGATCCTGGCTGGTTTAAATTTGAACTGAAAGTTTTAACCATATGATAACCTTCCATCCATCCTCGTTTCACATCCCTAGTTTTACTGTAGTGATAGTTACATCGACATTTTCATGACTTCATTTATACTCCTATACATCGCTTAAATACCAAATTTTTATCATAACTCGAAGCAAGATTTTGACCCCAAAATTACGACTGATTTCTACCCACGTACATGCGAGCAGGCCCAGGTAGAGGAGTAATTGAATTCGGGGCATAATTGATTTACGGTCCAACTCCTTTAAACATTACTGGTAAATTCTTCCTCAATTTTTCTAAACTACATACCCCTTTTCTTCGCAAGCCACGATATGTTTAACACCCTCTTCTCCATCCTCTTGTAAAATCAGAATTTAGCAACTTATATCGATTAAAATCACTACCTATAACGCTCTCCTACTATATATCCGCTAGATTGAAAAAAAAAAACACTACACAATTCCCATTTGACGAAATTATTTTTTATTTCAGCTTTTATGCAAATCTTTAAACTAGCTTACTCATCGTCGCAAGCATTGCCTACACAGGTGGCAACCGTTTCGACGAGTTTACATTAATTCTTTATTTTTACGTCGTCGTGCCATTACCAGTTGAATCTCTCGTGAGAAATTCGATTACACATCGTCTCATTTCTCATTCAACGGCGGCGTCTGCGACGATGGCGGCGGCAACAGCAGCAGCAATAACAACGAGAAAAAAATAAAATAAAACAACACCAAACATACCACCGGATACAACGAATGTGTAAAAGAAGTCGAAGGATATGGAGTACATGCGTATTACGAATCTACAACTCCACATCAGCCACATCAGTCACATACACACAATACGCGTACACGCATCAATAAAGTAGGCAGAAGGCACGCACAAAGCAACGCGTCACTGAAGCGTCAATTAAATAATTAGAAATAATTCGATTTCGAAGAACACGCTGAAGATGAAATTTTCACCACTATATCTTAAATCGTTTTTCGTCGGGCTGCACTCGTTGAAAAAGTACTCCAACATCAACGTTCGGCATAACCGTCTTTCTACTTGTATCTTCTCACCCTATTTTTACCGCCGGCATGGCAAAAAAAAAAAAAAGTGATTAACTCGCTGCACTTAAAAGTTCTCATTTTTTCCTCCTTTTTTTCGCACAATCCGACGTTATGTTAGAAGAAAAACCCTTCGCTATGTCTTTATAGCTTGTTGTTCCGTGACTGAACAACGAATAATATATACGCACCTTCGCTACAGCTCTTTTCTAATTGCATTAAAAGAACGATTCTGTTGCCATTCTGTACAGTATACGAATCTTATTCACAAAAAACTACACACTACACTCGGTCATTTTATATTCGACTTTTTACATCGCCACAGTATAGGTAAAGTATGCATAGTTAAGAAGATAAATTACCACCCTGAATTAAGGCAAAACAAACAACTTGCATACGGTAGGTGGGGCATGCAAATGGAAACATTGTTAAATCAGCTTCTTTCTCTAAGATGAAAATCACAATCTCGGCACTTCAAGGTAACTGCAGCTTTAGTACAGTCATTCTAGGTGGAAAAAAAAAACTCTGGTACGGAAAAAATTCTCATCAAAGATTGTTTTCATAAAATATGTGCAGTAGATGTCCACAAACAACGTACTAAAAGTTGCCATCGATAGAGTTATAGCGCAACCCAGAAGGGGGTAAAGACCGCCCCTCCCCCCAAATCAATTTTTTGTTATATCACCGTAAATACCAGTTTTAACGTGACAAAAGCTATTTAAGAATTTGAAGTAGACTCAGTTTCCTATAATTTGGCTTCCGTAAATTTTTTCGTCAGCATAATAGGAGCGGCGGGGTGAACCCTCAAAAAAGGTGTTTTTCAGGTCACGGTATGAATCGTTCTAAGCGTAAATGGTAATTTTCTTTGGAAATATCAATTTTCCTCATCCATACTAAGCCTTACCCCCCCCCAACCCCGTGGATCGCACTCCAGCTCTATCGATGGCGACTTGTAGTATGTTGTTTGTGGACGTCTACCGGACATATTCCATGAAAACAATCGTTGATGGGAATTTTTTCCCTACTATTACCTACAATAACTGGACTACTTAAGGATAGTTCAATGTGCACTTTTTTTTCGGAATTTTGAGTTCTTCGTCCCTTAGCGGCGTTCTCTTTCATAAAAAAAAAAATACGTTTTAAAAATTAGGTTGATAAGAAAATTTTCAGCGGTACAACATTCGGATTTTATATTGCAGCGGTACATACATATGACCGACACGCACATTACTGCACCGGGTGATCATCGTGGGATGATTGTTCCTTCGAGCGAGTGAATTAATCTGGTCATTCTTTCGTTGCACAGCATCGCTCATTATTGCACCACGTCCTCAATTTCACTCGAGTCCGGTTCTCTAGAAGTATGAATAGTGTTTCAAGTCCTTGGGGGGGGGGTCCCCAGATGTGTCATCTGGAGCTTTAAACATTTT
>FIZR01020857.1:0-10072 GCA_900060175.1 Ferrisia virgata | reverse complement strand
TTTTTTTCGTTTCAATTAACGAACCTGGGATTGTTGGGGGGATTTCAGAGATGTTTAGGGTTTGTCTTTCATGTTTTAGAGAAGGTCAAAAGAAGAAAAGATGTTGGGTTGAAGTGGGCTCGCGTGATAAAATCCAAAAAGTGGCATTTCTTAAAACCCCATAAAAAAGGGGAAATGGCAAAAATTTTCCAAAAATGATCATTTTGTATTCGATTATGCATATACACTAATTCTATTTAGGGGGACAGTAGGAGGAGGTGAAAATGTATCACTAAAACCGTTTCAAAGTCCTAGAAGAAAACTCAAATCATTTACTTGACTGAATATCCACCAAAAAACGTTGGAATTTGATCATTAAGCTTAAATTCAGGGCAGATTGGATACATACGACCATACGATTGAGGATGACTTTGAGTCAAAATTCAGTCATGTTCAACTTGTGGAGGGGGGATAGTGAGGGACAAAAATCTCAAAAATTGTTCGCTATCATTAGAGCTGGTCGATAGAAAATTTCAAAAATTTGAATGACGTATTCGAAAATCAAATTACTACGTACATCAATTAGTAGGGAAGGGAAAGTAGGTATGTGAGTGCTTTCTTTTTCTTGACCTCGAAAAAAAGGCCATTCCTCACAATTCTCCGCCATCTCGATTTTAGCATGGGGGTTGAAACTTGAATGTTCTCGGTCCAAATAAGCCATTAGGTATCGGGTGACATAGGGTAAGTTATGTAATTTAGGATTATACTAAATATTACCAATAAACATGATCGCTCTTCTCGTTCATACCGAAATGTACGAAGTTTATAATTTTTCACAGTCCTATTTTAGAGGCCGGAGAAGATCAAATCCGCTGACTGGACCACGCTAGAGAAGAGTCAGAGGTAGGCACTGTTGACCGTGGCGGGGGGCTAATCACAGTGTTGTGTGTAGTTGTTGTAAGCAATCAGCTGGTGAATGTCTATTGAGTCGGAGATCAGATGGCGAAGGGAGTACACACTGAGTGTTGGGACTCATCAGTCGAGCTACGGCACGAACGATGGGAGACGTCGCAGGCCCTTAAGACCCGGCGTTTTATCCCTGGCATTCGGCAAAGGCTGAAACAGGGACTAGTCTTGTCAACGTATAGTGCCCAGCTGTTAACCGAGCACGGGTACATAGCGAAGTACTTAGACGAAAAGCCAAAGAAAAGGCCCACTCCGAACTGTCGTAGGTGCGGAAATTATGACATTGGCGTAGTCGACTACATTCAACTGTGCTGACGAAACCAGTATGCAAGCCAGGAATGTCCTACAAGCTGATTTGAATAGCGATCAATGGCCATATCCCTTGCCGGAATTACTCTTGTGCGGGGACCAGCTTATAGCAACCTTCGCCCAAGTAGCACTGACTGAGAAAAAGTAGCAAACCCACGCCTCGAGGGGAGTTATTAATGAGATCGATCCCGTTAAGAGTGACATAGTCCCCACAGGTATGCTGCCAGGACTCAGTTGATACCTTAGACTATTGAACGATGGGACCAGTTTTTCGCAACCTTCGCCCAAGTAGCACTGACTGAGAAAAAGTAGCAACCCTCGTCTTGAGGGGAGTTACTAGTGAGATCGATCCCGTTAAGAGTGACATAGTCCCCACAGGTATGCTGCCAGGACTCAGTTGCTACCTTAGACTATTGAACGATGGGACCAGCTTTTCGCAACCTTCGCCCAAGTAGCACTGACTGAGAAAAAGTAGCAACCCTCGTCTTGAGGGGAGTTACTAGTGAGATCGATCCCGTTAAGAGTGACATAGTCCCCACGGGTATACTGCCAGGACTCAGTTGATACCTTAGACTATTGAACGATGGGACCAGCTTTTCGCAACCTTCGCCCAAGTAGCACTGACTGAGAAAAAGTAGCAACCCTCGTCTTGAGGGGAGTTACTAGTGAGATCGATTCCGTTAAGAGTGACATAGTCCCCACAGGTATGCTGCCAGGACTCAGTTGCTATCGTAGACTATTGAACGATAGCTACCCACCTCCCTTTCTAAGGAACCACGGGTATGACATTCTCTGCCCGAACGTGATGAAGACGAGGAAGTACCATCGAAGTTAGAAGAGCAATTCAGTTACCAGCCGTTTTTAAATATAAGAAGAAGAACAGAAGATAAAATTATAAGTTTACTAAATTAGATATTAAGATTGTATAATTTGAGTTAGATTTAAGTGAGCAATGACCCATACTGTGGGATAAAGTGAGAACTAAGTGCGCTGGTATGGCAAGCGAAAAAAAAAAGTTCTATTTTAGTAAAGGAATGAGAAAGGAGTGCTGGTAGGTGATCGAATAAAAACAGAAATTTTTTCGAAACAATTGCGATTTTTGTTTTTTTGCTAACGATGGAGAACAATCTCCTGAAGGTTCATAAGCCGAAAAGTTTTCAAGATCCACACAAACAACCAGATTTTTAACCATCGCGACCATCATAAAAAGTCTAAGAATCCAGCCGTAATAGATGGACTAAAAAAACGAAAAATTAATTCGCCTAATGAGTTGAAATGACACGAGCAGGACAACGCGGTTTGAAAATTGGATAACGAATCGACATACGTAGAGCAATTTGTAGTACACCTACTGCAGACACCGCCGCGCTGCGAATTCCCATCAGTATTTCGGCAAAACGAAAGTACACAAAAAGGTTGTAAAGTACCTGGTGGGGTGAGAGCGAGAGTGAGGGCGAGGGGCGCGGGGCGAGCGGGATATAAGCGATGTACCGAGTACAAATATGTATATCAGCAACGGTGCTGGTTATAGCCGAAACGTAATAATAATTTTAATGAAATATGTTTCCGTGTAAGATGTACGTACGTAATAACCAAGCAGCATCTAAGTCGCTGGATAAATTTATTTAAAATGGTAGGATCATCTGGGAAACGACGATAAGGTACCCCTCCGACTGCACACTCATCACGCACTCGAGCTCTCTATCGCTCTATCTCCGTTATGCGCTACGAGACAAGGTGATGGTGGACCTGGTGCGGTGCGTCATTCTATTAAAACGAGTGAAAGACGCCCGCCTCTCTTCATCGTATTATTAAATTATTTTTGCATACGCTTTTCGCGTGTACGGGAAAGCGACGCGACGCGACGCTCGCTGACAACAAACCAGGCCCGAACGATGGCGCGTATCGTTTACCTTTTGTCGGTTTGTTGATGTTGTTTTTGATGTTAGTACTGCTACCTACCATTGCAATGTATACGAAAGTATATGTAATGTGTAGCTGTAGGTGGTAGGCAGGTAGGCAGGTAGGTAGATACGTACCTATATTCGTATTTGGATAGTATACATAAGAGTGCCATTTTTATACACTCAAATGTTATCATTGTAAACATTACGAATGAGCTAACGTTTTTCTTCGCAATCAAATTGAAGCAAAACATTGTACGCACCGTTACAGAATCTGCTACGCCTGCTGCATCAACTTTCACCTTCTCATTCTTCCTTTTTTTTTTGTTTTCGTTTTTATTTCATGCCTTCTTTTTATCCTTTTCTTTTCTTTTTCATTTTCATCTTCACGAAAAACCTATTCAAAGCTTTTTTAACTACCTATTTCAAAAATATACCATTTTCAACATTCTGTCGCTGTATTTCCAACTCGTCAAGAGTGTGTCCAAGTGTGAAAAATTACATTTCACAAAGTAAGTGTACAGATGACTGGACAGATAGATACGTGTTATTCAATATCCTGAAATGTCATACAAAGGTAGCCCTCATTGGTTTTCTCTTTCTAAATGCAAACCTATCGTTTCATATCCGTTGTGAAACATTATTTTCATCTGGTTGTTTAGTTTTTTGTATTCACTATTCTAGTTTTCCACAATTTGGCTAAAAGTAAGCTTGCCTATAGAAATTGGAACCAGCGTCATTTTCGCCTGTCATCGACTCATCATTCTGGCTTTAATTTCTTTATATAAAGCTGATTCTTATAGATGGAGAACAATTTTCAATTTTCAACTGTTATTTTAATGGCAATTCTGATTCAAAAAAACCCAGCTGTGTTAATATATTTAAGACCCTTCTACATCCAAATTCTAATCTCTGAGACTTGGGTTGCGATCGCTTATCAGTACGTACTGTGGTGGGTGGAATTTTCCATGTTCTGCATATATGTAAACGGCGAGGTCACAATACTTTCAAAATGATCTCAAAATGATGTGATGGAAATTTCAGCTACTTAACATGAGTTTTCCATCATTTTACGAGTATATATAAAATGCAAAAAATTAACGTTTTCTCGTGAATTCTTCTTAAATTTTTCATGTTTTTAGAAGCAATAAAATGTATGAGTTTTATCATCTCACATCTCAAAAGCAAAAAATTAACATATTTTGAAGATATTCTTCATTTCTTAGCCTGATTTTCTATGTCATATTATCAATGAAAACCAGGATATTATAACGTATCGACCAACAGCGGAAGAAGGGGGATATCAAAAAAATTCTTTTTGGGGTCCTAGAAGACCATTAAGGCGACTTTTAGCCATGTCACACATTTATTTTTTTTCATTTTTTTTTTATCATTTTTTTTTCTAGAACGTTAAAATCAATTACTCTACTCGATATCAAACAAAATCACTCCAATTCGGTCAACCGGCTCAGTTTAGCGACGGATTAGATATATGTATATGAGTAGAGATAAATTTGGATCAAAATTCAGTTTTGCCCCATTTTGGGGGCCGGCCGGGGTGCTGACAGATCAAAAATAGAAAAATTGCTCCATTTTAAGCTAATTGATATAGAATCAAACGTTGCATAGTATATCCAAAAATCAACCTCCTAAGTCAATTAGGAGGGGAGATATGGGAGTTTTCTCCTTTTTTGACCCTGAAAAAGGGCTGTTTCTCCCTTATCTCCTCACCAAATTGAGCTAGGAAGTTGCAATTTGGTATGTACATTTAGTTAAAGCCCGAGCTGTGCCTTTTGAGGATTCTAACTTTTTTGCTCCATTAGACTCCTTCACACCCACAAAAAAGTAGTTTTTGGTCGTTTTTCCTTATTTTTTGAGTTTGTCCCTCGCATAACTCCCCTCCAAATGGGGCTAGAAACTCGAAATTAGGTATGTATATTTAGTAGGTACCTTAGATGTACCTTTTGGGGGCTTCGACTATTAAGCTCCTTTGGCCCTTCCTACCCGTAATGCTGATTAGGAAATCAGACTAAAAACGTATCGCGAAGCGATGCTTTTGTTTTCTTTTTTTCTGAAAACTTTTTACAATGATTCCTCGTATCGGCAACTTTCAACTCTACAAATCCAGTCGGTCAAATTGTTAAAAACCACCTCAAAAAATACCCCCACAAAACAGACTATCCCACAACTCTTCTTCAAAACAACCTAAAAAATTTCAACATTGATTGATCTAAGCTTTCCCACAAACACATTAAATATCCTTCTTGGAAACTAATTATTCCTGATACCGATGTAAAAATGACTGAATATAAAAAGACTGACCATCCTTCTTTTATGATTAAAAACAAATACCTTCAAATTATAACAAGTTACTTAGATTACAAAATCTGCTTCACTGCTGGCTCGAAAATACAGCCATACTTGATTGTCTAAAAGAAATTCAGTAAAGAAACTTTCATCACAAAAAATTCCTTATTCAAACGGACTCTTTATCTTCCCTTTTAACAATTAAAAACAAGTTTTCAGACAATCCATTAATTCAAAATGGCCATCAGATAATCTTCAATATCCAGTCTTCCGACATAAAAATCAAATTTATGTACATTCCAAGTCACATAGGTATAGAGGGAAACGAAAAAGTCGAACATACCAAATTTCAACTTTCTATTTCAACTGGAAAGGAAGATAGGAGAGAACAGCCCTTTTCCAAGATGCAAAAACGGAAAAATCCTGGAGGTTGATTTTTGGATATGTTATGCAAATTTGAATCGCCTATCGATTGGCTTAAAAAGAAACAATTTTTGAGATTTTAGCTCCTCAGCAACCCCTCCCTCGAATTAGGGCACAAATGAATTTTGATCCGAGGTCATCCCCATTACAAAATATTAAATAGTCTGTCGATCAAAGCCTATTTCCCAAATTCGTCCGATTTTTGTCGATATCGAGATGAACAAATAATTTTTCAGTTTCAGGAAAAAAATTAATCACAAATTAATCAAAATCAATATCTGACACGGCCAAACATAGATGATATTCCTCCCCCCTCCTCATCCACCGTACGTCGAAAGACTACAATAGCCAGTTTTCCATTGACAATATAACATGGAAAATTCGGCTAAAAAACAAGTCGAAAATTTTTGTTCGTCTGAAAAAAACATAATAAATTTTTTCACGATGTTTTCACTACTTACGTACGTATTGATATCTGATAAAAATCTTCATTTATTTGAAGGAGATCCAACTTTAAAGCTGGTAAATTTCGAACTTGAAATTAATATATCTACATTATACACGTATCATAAAGGTAGTGCTAGGCGGGTAGGTGCAGGTACTCACTACTTAAGTATAGTGAAAGAAAAAAAAATCACCAAAATCGATACCTCCCGAGTCCCTATACACATATTTTCGTTCCATCTGAATAGAAATGGTATTTTACCCCTGCAACTTGGCTGAATAGCAAGTACATAGTAGAGAAGGAGGAATGGTCGCGTCGCCTTATCATTTACAAGCTACGTAATCGACGACGCTGTGGTGAAAGGTTATTGTGTGAAAAATGCTCTGTAATAACCTTTCATCTTTATTAATACTCCTGTATATAAAGCGAAAGAGAAAAAAATCATGGTTAACGTGAGGCAAATTTTTACATAATGGAATTTTTATGACGTTGTTCAGTACTAGGTAATCGTTTGTGGGCGTTTTACATTAAGAGAAAGATAGAGCGAGAAAAAAAAAGCAAAAACAGTCGTTTGAAAAAACTGAACTTAAAAATTATACTACACCAGGTATACCTGCGACTACTTTGGAACACTACGCTACGCCAGGCCATACGAAAATACGTCGAATTATTTTATAAAGAGTTTCAATTCCGTCTATTTCCCGGACTAGACGCGTCTTTTATTCAAAATACCCGTTGCGAGATCGCTCACCTTTGTAGAGAAAAGTAAACTCGACGAGGACCGTATCAGATACTCAACGTGGACTCGATAAAATCAATGAATCGTATATGAATGCGAATTTCTTCAGCTACCTATGTGCGTTTCTCATTTCTTCGCGTTTGTAACAGAAAATGCCATCCGTTGTGAATATTACTTAACCAAAAATCTATACAGAGTTCGAATCTTAAATTCAAATGAATTACTTTGTACGTCTTCGTTGAGATGTAAAAAAATAGAATAAAAAGAGAAAAAAATAAAAAAAAAAAATAAAAAAAAAGAGAAGAGGAAGAAAAAATAACGAATCGAGTACCAGCAATTTCAAGATTAATCGTTCGCTCCAACGTTGCTATAAAATATTCATTTTTTTCTCCATTCCGTCGAATTTACAACTACGTTTACATGAAAAGAAAACTTTGACTCGCTCGAAATAGCTCTAATCGAACGATAGGTATTATAAAGAGAAGTGTTTGCTACCCCGTGTAAATAACGTAATCCGACTTGAATCCTCTTTCGTGCTATAGACTTCCTTTTGCGCCGCCTTCAGTACAAAAAATATTGAAAAATAGCGAAATTAAAAAAATTGTAATGCCAGAAAAAAATTATGCTCGAGCTTACTTTCTTATCTTCGTACTTTTTTTTTGCACTAAAAAAAAATTTTTCTCGCAGCATAAAGAGAAAGACAAGAAGGAGACATTTAATGCTACGTTATTTTAGTTTTTATATATTTTTTTTCACTCAAAAAATTGATTAGTATCGTGATTTTACTCGTATTTTTTAAACAGATATTAAAGCATGAGCTAAAAATATTTCGCTTCGAATTTTTTTCAGCAAAAAAAAAAAAAAAATGTGTAGGTAACGAAAAGCAAACCTTAGGTAACTACCTACCTACACTTTTTCCGACATCAAATGAAAACGAATTTTGACGTAATTAATCGAAGCGGATAAAAGTCTTCAGACAGAATTGAATGAATATCCATCAGAGCTGGTCAGATTGTAGATATGTACCGATGACATATTTCACCAATTACTTCATCATTTTTTTCTACGAATTTTCAAATTTAACGACAGGTTTTAGTGAAGATGAAATTTTGAAAATAGTATATTTCAACCCCTTCGATTTTTTGGGTATGCTGACCATTATACATGTAAGTATCATGAGTTGACTTATCACTACTATAAGGTAGGCAAGGTTAATACGGAACATCCGGTACATACTAAAAATGATTTATATGGGAGGCGTTGATTTTGAATTGGTACATATGTACTTGCGCAATAAATTTAATTTAATTATTATAAAAAAATTAAGTACCGATAATATCGAAAGTTAACGATGAAAATGATTTTGATTTTCATTATTTTTCAATATTTTTTCGTGATTCAAATTTCGATGAGTTTCGATTTTGGTACCGAATAAATTGCATACCCAAAGTATCACTGCGGGAGCAAAATCATTCATTTCAAAACGCGAAGCATTTTTTCCAGTAATTTTCGAATTTCCGCGTTTTCAACGTGTATCTTCCTTATTAAATCGGGGATTTCAATTTTTCAGCTCAATGTGGAGGGAAAATGGTGACAGGAGCAGCATTTTTTCAAGGTTCAAAAGGGAAAAGCCTTCATATCTCCCCTTCTAATTCACCTAAGAGGCTCATTTCTAGATATGCTCTGCAACATTAAACTGTCTGTCAATGGACAAGTTATAAAAAAAATTATTTGTAATTTTTATTTACAAATCAAATGTGCATGCGAAAAGATGAAGATCCAAAAAAAGTTGAAAATCGGTTCATTAGGACTCGTGTAATAATTTTTCAAGAGTCGCATTTTCTCGTCGCGTTAAAACAGTGGTTAATTTATAACTCTGTGACGTCACACCCTGAATTTCACGTTTTTATGATGATTTTCGAATTTTTTCGAGGAAATTTTTTTCAGGAACGCAATTTTTTTTCGAATGTTTTCTCATATTTTTTTTTTTTATTTATAAACGGTAACAAAATACTTGTAAGTTTGAGCTGGAAAACAGTAATGAAACTCAATTCTCCAGCAGTAATGTATTATAACAGGAACAGTGATTTTTCTAGAATTTTTTTTAATACGTACTTCGCATTTAAGAACAGTATCTTAATATTGGAAATGTTAAATGCATAGATATTAAAGAATTACTATTAAAGTTATTTTTTTTTGTTCGAGGAAAACAATTAATTACTGATTGGCATAAAAATGTTCGTTTATTCATCTTAATTCTTTACAGCTGCAAATTCCAAAACTTTGATCTGATGAAGGGTTATTCAACCCTTTTGTAACATGGATCGGTTGGTGAACTGAGCCTACTAATCAAATTTGAGCGATTTTGGTAAATTTCAAACGAGTAATTAAATGTTTTTTTCTCGAACAAAAAAAAGGAATTTGTAGGAATACTTCAACATCGCTAACGTCATGCAATGCACAATTTAACATTTCCAATATTTAGATTTTATTTCAAATGCAGAGTAAGTATCAAAATGAAAATTTGAAAATACTCGTCCCTATTGTAATTACATTAGTACTGAAAAATGAAGCTCATACAAAAGCAGTATAAAAAAAATTCCTGAAAAAAAATTTCGAAAACCATCGTAAAGCGTATTTTAAAACGTGAAATTCAGAGTGTGACGTCACAGCGTCATAAATTAATCACACGTCCGTTTTTTAACGCGACGATAAAATGCGACTTTAAAAAAATTATTACATTCTAATGGACTGATTTTCAAATTTTTTTTTAAATCTTCATCTCTTAGCGTACACTTTCAATTTCAGGGGGAAAAAATGAAAAAAAAAAAGCATTTGCAACTTGTCCATTCTTGAACACTAGGGTGGGTCAAAAAAAACGATTGTTTTTTTTTTTCACTTGGTACCCTGAAAAACTGGTTGGTAGACACCTCAAAAAAATTCTGTCCACGTATGAGCACTAAATTTTAATAGGAACGTCCTCCGCCTTTCAGATTTTTA
>FIZR01020856.1:0-30202 GCA_900060175.1 Ferrisia virgata | reverse complement strand
ACTCATGGCTTCAGTGTTTTGGGATTCAAAAGGTCTAATTTTGGTGGAATTTATGAACCCTGGGATGACCATTAATGGAGATTCTTATTGTGAAACCCTAAAAAAATTTTGAAGAGCGATACTGAACCTCAGATGCAGTAAATTGACGTGTGGTATCAAACTTCTCCACAATAATGCCAGACCTCACACCGCGCGCGACACCACTGAGCTGATTGAGCAGTTCAAATGGAACGTTTTACCCCACCCTCCATACAGTCCTGATTTAGCACCCAGTGATTACCACTTGTTTCCGAAGCTAAAGCAAGATATGGGTGGAAAACACTTCGACACAGACGAAGAACTTAAAAATTTCGTCGTAGACTGGTTATCAAATTTGGCGGTAGCGAGCTATGAGGAAGGTATCTATAAGTTAGTTCATAGACTCGACAAATGTTTAAATTTCAGAGGAGAATATGTTGAAAAATAAAAGAAAAGTATGCTGAATTCAAATTCGTTGACCGTTTTTTCCTAGCTCTTTTCATTCTTTTTTTGGTAAATTGGGAACCTTACAAGCAGTAATTTTTTTATAATATAAAGAAGAAATAAAGCGAGAAAAAATGTCAATTACTGAAACCATAGCTATCTATGCAAAGTTGTTTGAACGTAAGCTGAATATTTAGCGCTGAGATTTTTCAAATAAGGGCAAGCCAGTGGGACCACGCAAGGGACGTGAACCACGAAGCGGTCAGGGGGCAAAGCCCCCTAGTATACAAAATTTTTGTTTCCCGCGAATTTTAACTGTTTGTGCTATTTTTGAGCTAAAATGACCACTAATACAGGAGTTGATTTTACCTCTAGCCAAAGGCGATAATAATATGTAGTGTAATATTACAGCTCCACTGCTACATCCCAGTAATGTCACGTTGCCGGGATCTCCTCCAAAATTTGCGATGTTTCTCGATATCCATTTAAGGCTAAGTAAAATATCTTTTATACCTTGATTACCCAAACACTCTGGCATGTCTAGATTCAAAAAACCTATAACCACAAATATGACGAGCCAATTGCACGTCAATAAGTTTTTATCTAAAATCGTGGTTCAGATGTACGAATATCCACTATCTACCCAGTATGTGCATCCTAAAGGCGATAGTTACGTAAACGACATCATGATGAATAATATATTCTGGCGAACCGTAGTACTGAGGATCGGGTGCTCCATGAAAATACCCTCCTGGATGGATATTTACTATCACTGGTTTTAAAGGGTCATCTTTCGATGTTGGTATCTGATTATAAGAGTAACGAATATTTTAAAATTAACGTTCGACATAGGTGTAAATATATAACGCGAAGAAACCATTGCCTGCATAGTGTATATATTGTTGTACAAACAATCTTCATGGCCGGTAATACTGTTTGTTAGTAATGACCATGCTAAACATCCTTTTTTTTCAACTGTCGCGTCGAAAGTACCACTCCAAGGTTTCACTTCGAGTGGATCCTTCAATATGATAATTGGAAGATTTTAGTGTTATTTTTATTTTTTCGTACCTGAGTGAATATGTTTATTGAATTTTTTATTACCCTGAAACGAGCATGGTTGTAGTTTGGCTGACCGTAAGGAACTCCTAGGAATGAACAGTACTCCACACCAGAAAACGCACTTCTGCTTTTAAATCCGCGTACTTTACCTTCGTTAACAGTCACTACTACTTTTTCAGACATGTTATGAACTTCGGAGATTTTTAAATATTACAAAACTCGCTTCTTTGTCACCTGAATAAATATTTTTCGTGTGGAAATTAAATAACGAGGCTTTGCACTGTTATATCGAATGCAATCTTTTCATTGGTAGGATATACTTTGGTGTGGCGAGGTTCTTTTTTCATATTGTTATCGTGTTCACGATGATAACAGTTTAGAAATCGAAAAGTTGAACAAACCACCCATATTTTTTTTTATTTTTTTTTTTACTGAAAACTAATAAATACGTGCCACGTGGTACGTACGTTTGCTTTGTAGGTCTTCAATACGCCATAATCATAACTCTTCGTTTAGTAGTATAATTATTATATTCCTTTTTAAATACAATGGAAAATTTAGGTAACATAAAGCACTTACAAGGTGAATATGTTTATTCTGTTACAAAATGTTTTTTTATATTGTGCCAAAACAGCATTCGTTTGTCATTCAATAATGTTTTCTTCAATTCTAAGCTATCATTTATTACTAAATAACACGGATTGTCCAAAGTTGATGGCTCCCATTTTACTGATATACCTTCGTAATTTGGATTCCTAGAAATATAATATTTTAATAATGAAATGTGTAATTTGAATCACGATAAATATGTAGCAAAATGAACTTGATTCTCTTGGCGATGAGTATTGTAAATTTGGATGGATAAAATAAAATATACCTACGTTTGGTAAATTCCATTTTTTGCTTTCGCATAATGGAACCCGCGCTGTTGAAAAAGTCAGCGGTTATCTTTGTGATAATTCTAAAGAGTGAGGAGTTTACCTAACCAGAAAATGATGACTAAAAAGGCCGGAGATAGGCCAAAAAAATTAGATCAAGTAGGCCACGAGGGCAATACTTGAAAAACTATAGTTTTTATCCATCCAAAAGCGCATTTTCTAAAGTGTTTCATTTGTAAAATTACTAGCCATGTTCGGAGAATTAAAGCGCAAAATTTGAATGAAGAATGATTTTAGAGTGGATAGTTGATGAAAGTCACATCTACAAAATCCGGACACCAAATTTAAATCTGCATGTTCAACTTGGAAGGGAAGTGAAGTGAGGAATACACAAGGAGTAAGAAGAAGTTCAAAATGCAGAATCTTTGAAAGGCGTGTCTAGGAGGTCCCCTACTAAATATTTATGACAAGTTCGGCATTCTAGCTCGATTGAGGGAGCTATCATTTCTCTCTCTGATGTTCTGGGAGGCCCAAAAATTCGAATAAACTAAGGATATGCTATTTATAAGCAACCTGCTCAAACCATGAAGTGGGAAGGGGGTGTATTGCTAGTCATTTTATTGATTTTGCTTTGTCAAAAGTTATTCACAAAAAATTGAAAAAATTGAAAATTTTCAACTAAATTTTTCTATATTTATATAATCACCGTTTGTAAACATCTTAATCATTATTCTTAAATTTTTTACCGCAGTCCCTCACACATATTCCTTGCCTTGTAGTGCAATCGTTTTGCTTCTTTCGCATTCACCTTGAAAATTTGAATTTTTTAGCCTGATTTTCTGTATCATGTGGTAAATGAAAACCAGGCTATTATGGCATATCGATCTACAGCGAATGGGGGAGGGGGAGGATATCAGCAAGATCCGTTTTGGGGTCCTAGACCACCATTACCACCATTAAGATCATTTGTGGCATTGTCAAATATTTATTTTGTACTTTTTTATTTTTATTTTGCCTTAGCTAAGAAATCATTTGCTCAGCTCGATACCAAACAAAATCGATCGAATTTGAGGAATCGGTGTTGACTGGCATACCATTTAATATTATAGAGTAGGATTGGACCCCGAGTCAAAATTCAATTATGATCAAATTTGGGGAAGGGGGTGCTGAGGGGATAAAACCGCAAAAATTGTTACTTTTTGAACCGATCGATAGGAAATCTAAAGTTGTATAACATATCCAAAAAAACAACTTCCTATATCAATTAGGGGGAGGGAGGATACAAGAGGTTTTCCCTTTTTTGACCTTGAAAAAGGACTTTTCTCCTCCTATCTTCCTACCAAATTGGAATAAGAAGTTGAAATTCGGTATGTTAACTTGATATAAGCCATAAATGTGTTTTTGGAGGTTTTGATTTTTCAGACCCATTGCACCCTTTCACAGCCCGGAAAATGTGGTTTTTTGGGCTGGTTTTCGTGCATCATGAGTTTGTTCATCACATAACTTCCCTTCAAGTTCAACTACAAGGCCAAAATTTGGTATGTAGATTTGATATAGGTTCCGTGTGTGCCTTTTGGTAGTTTCGAATTTTCAGCCCAATGGCGCCCACTCGCAGCCCCGATTTTTCTTATTTTTTGAGTTTGTTCCTCGCATAACTCTTCTTCAAATTGAGCTAGAAAGTTGAAATTTAGTATATAGATTTAGTATTTGTCATCCAGATATGCCTTTTGGGGGATTTCAACCTTTCAGCCTAATGAAACTACGCAAAAGGTCACAAGGTTTTACAAAAATCAGACAATGAACTAGCATTTTGTTCGATGAATTCATTTAGACACCTCAGATTATACTTTGATGAGTGGAAATCATCGCAGCGGAGGATCATAGCTCTCTACTCATGGTTTATTTTTATGTGTACGTATGGTTTGTTACTTGCCCTGTTTTTGCGAACGTCGTAATGAGCTTAGTCATGGTTTCTATCATTTCTTTATCTTTTGCCGAAATTATATTCACATCCGTACCCATAAAATCTTCGCTGTGACACCAATAACTAAAATCTGCCGCGTGAAAGGTACCTAAGTGATATTGAAAAATTAGTGAACGAATTAAAAGTTCTATTTCACTACTTTTTATGAGTTTTCTAACTGATTACGTAGCCGAACCATTCGTACTCGTTTATCAAACGCTCCAAAAGTACAAATAATCAGCTATCAAATGTGTACGTTTATTTCTACTTTGCAGTAGAAATTTTAACCCATCTGATTGGTGATATAGCTCTTTAAGTATTATGTTCATTTCATATTCCAAGTTGAAAAAGGCTTTAGGGCAATATCTCTCTCGATCGTCGATCATCCGCATTTTACATTCTTATCACAGCGTTGATTCGTCGTCAGTTGAGCGTGATTACGGAATTTTGGTAACCTTGGTTATTTTCAATGTGTTTAGTATAATACCTTGTAAAGGCTCTTCCAAAGATGGTTGAATTTTCGCTTTCATCACGCATAAATTTCCATCGTATTGAAATTTATAGACAAATACCGACGAAGGCAGATCTGCTGATATGACGTTCAACATAGACCCATAAATATCCGAGAAAGAGATATCGCTCAAAATCTACAAACATAAAAATTATTTGTATACGACTTTTTGTCTAATTTTTATGAACTATAAAATACTATACGTCGCATTTTATGGGCAACGGTGCTGTTTCTATGGAATTTCCGTTCAAATAGAAAGATTGTATTTGACCGTTAATTATTTCAAGTTCGTCATTAGTCAAATCTTTACCCCATGCTATTTGATTTTGACGAAGCACAGTCGGAAAGAATTTTTTAAAACATTCTTTCATTGGTCCTGAAAATAGAAATATGATCTTATTAATAAACGGTTCAAGTATTTTTTTTTTTTTTTCAACTTTCTTTTGTATAGCTTACGAATTAAAGCCATCACTCCTTCCCTTTCGCAACATCCAAACATTACAGGTACTCTATGAATCGCTGGTATTAGTTGGTCAGGTCTTAAAGGTAACGCTGAATTTTCTCCTGGTTCAAAGGTTGGCAGAAATGGAGAAACTGGATATACCGGAATATTTTTCTGTAAAATACGTATCCACGCTTGAAATTAATTCGTCTATTTAACGTAGAATAAGTTTTTTTTTTATGTACGTCGTTAAAATATTGTTCGGGTCTAATTTTGAATAATTTTTCCATCGGCAGTTCTTTGTAAAATTTCAATAAACCTTCTTTATCCTCTATTTTTCCTTGGTATCCTAAATGTAGTGCTAATTTGTGCGCCACTGTGATGTGTTCAATTGGAGTAATGAGGTTTGGATTGAAAACATATCCACACATGATGATTACTTTATGATATAAACCTGTTGGTGTGAAGATCAAGTTGTTGAAGATAATCGATTGAAAAATGAATAAGATGGCTCGGTGTAAAATACTCTATATTTTGTTCTAACCAGATACCTTTAGCGGGAGGAGATAGCATTAAATAATGTATCATTGCTGCCCCTCCACTACTTCCTAATAAAGTCACATTATTGGGATCACCGCCAAATACGTGTATGTTATCTTTTATCCATTTTAGACTTAATGTAATATCCTTCAGCGATTGGTTTCCTGAACATTCTTCCAAGTCCAAGTTCAAGTGCCCTGTAATTTCACATTCTTTCATGATGATGCTGGACGATTCCCCAATATATTTTAATATAATTGGTAAATCACTTACCAAGGATATGTAGTCTGTAAGCTATACCGACGTATACGATATCTCGATGCATTACAAATTCTGCAGATCCATAATAGCCAGGATCTGGTGAGCCGTGAAAGAATCCACCTGGATGAATATTCACTATAACTGGTTTTAAAGATGATTCTTTCGAAGGTATCTGATGATCAAATATTCGTACAATGAGCCATCTTGTGACTGGTGATCCATGATCAGGTTAAAAAAATTATTCAATAATGTACTTTTGGTGTGTAAATATTGTTATATAGGCAATCCTCCGATCCAGCGATTTGTTTTTTCATCAATGAGAATTGTAGACAACCGAATTTCTCGGTAGTTGCGTCAAGAACGCCATTCCAGGGATTAACTTTTACCGGAGCCTATTTTAGTATGGAATTTCTTTCAAATGAAATATTCGATTGTTATTCAGGTTGCAAATTGATGATTACTTACCTTGAAACGAGCATCGCCGGCTGTCGATTGTCCATAAGGCACCCCTAAAAATGAGTAGTATTCGACACCCGAGTAAAAACTAGTTGTTTTGAAGCCTCTGATTGGACCCTCATTCACGGAAACGATTATTTCTTCAGACATTTTTCTGCGGTTGAAGCGAAGACGAAAATTTTCTATGACTCGCACGTTGGAAATTTTCTTTAAGGGTTTAAATAAACCATTTTCAAATTGATAATAACTTCCTAATGGGATTTTATCAGTTGTTTCGCGATTGACATTCAATATGTAATGTGAAATATCAGTCTTTATGGTGATAATACAACGTGTACTTTGGGTATAGAACTGATTTTCAATAGGCGGGTTTAAAGCTCGTTTTTATTCTAATGGTTTGTGTTTTATTCATTTTTGCAAAATACTCTTGTTCAAATTCAGCTAGATTATGTTCTCTAGAATCAGGTTTTTTTTGGATGACTAAATCGTCGTATTTGGTGTGATAAATTTTTCAACGTAATTTTTGTCATTTTATGACCTTCAGTTCCGAATTTATTGAAGTTTATAGAGGTAAAATTTAATACAATATATCCGAAGATTCTAAAAATGTAAAATTTACGTATCGCAGGTGATTTTTCACGCTCAGTACGAATTTTAAAAATATCTATTGGGTCATGAAAGTCATGAAAAAATTCATAGTCTAATCGCAAATAACCAAAAATGAGCAGCTGTGCGATCTGAATGTTGAAAGCGATTTTATGATTGATTCCTGTTCCCAGACGCCCAAAAAACAAATTTTGATTGTGTGCCTATTCTTCTAATTTACCTCCGTCGGGGATCCAATACCCCCTTTTTGAAAAACACCCCTACCTCTTCACGTATGACAGTATCGAAAACTTTCTCGAATAAAATTTGTAATTTGAAGTAACGAGAATATTTCGAGTTATTTTCAAAATTTCGATCAGACCGCTCCCCATCCCCTATTTGTTGAAATGTCCGACAAAAAGATCACAAAAATTTATTATTTTTTATTTTACATCAAAATTAACTGACATACGACCACACTCAATAGAATAAAAGTTGTTCAGAATCACAAAGAGAATACACATACTCGAAATTTAGCAGCTTTCAACCCCTATCCGCTTTTAAAACCCCCCTTCAAGTGGCGGGTGCATTCCAAACAAAACCCAAAAACGGGTAAAATAATTATGAAAGTTGGGATTATAAATGAAGGAAATGTATGAAAATTCTCTAGATCGAGAGATATTCAATATTTCGAGGTGGGGGTAGGAGATTTAAACTTCGAGGCATCAGCAATTTCATGTAATCAATTTCATAGATCACGAATATGGTATTACATTCAAGATCCGACGACAAACAGTTCTCCAAATTGGCATTTTGTGAAGTAGGGAATGGGGAAGTGGTCTGATGGAAATTTTGAACGTAACTCAAATTATTCCTGATACTTTGTGCTACAAATTTTATTTGAAAAATTTTTCAATACCAGCCACATGTGAAGAAATCGCGTTCCTTTGAAATTGCTAAATTTGTTCTTTGGGCTTACGTCCATGGCCAAAAGGATGGGGATTTGTCGGTTGAAACACATCCCACGACCGAGAAAATCGAATTTTTGTATAAAATCTGGTTAGTAATTTCCCAATTAGTGGTAGAGGTATGGAGTGGGGAAGCTATAAAGCAAAAATTCTACGCTACCAAAAGGCACATTGAGGGCCTTTACTTAATCACCATATCCGATCTCAACTTCCCAGCTCAATTTGGAGTGGAGTTATTTGAGGAATAAATTCAAAAAAGAAGAAAAACAAACCAAAAAACATTTATAGACTGTAAGGGGCCGCAGTTGGCCTGAAAAGTAAAAACTCCTAAAAGGTACATGTATGGCTCTTACTAAGTGTACATGTCAAATTTCAACTCTGTAGCTCACAAAAAGGGGAAAAGCGCTCATATCTCCCTTCCTAATTGACCTAGGAAGCTGATTTTTGGATATGTTGTCAAACTTTTGACTGTCTATTGATTCATCCCCACTCTTATACATGTAATCCATCATCAACTGAAACTATTAACTGGATTGGAACGATTTTGGTCAGTATCGAGCTGAGTAAATAATTTTGAGTCTTCATAATATGACTTTGCTGCCGTATGGATTTAGAGCTGTTGTTCGATACTTAGAACAATCGAGTAAGATGTTTGGCTCATCTTCACCTGTTACTTTGACTGTAGGAACCAGTTGATTTACCTTTGGTGTTCTACTGTTTTGGTACAACTACTCGCAATATGTTTTCTAGCTGTCCATGACTCCTCTAAAATCCTCCAGAACTGTGCCGTCATCTCTCTTGGTCTCGCGAGTTCTAGGTTTGAAATCTCTAGCGATCTGACGTATTTTCTTGTATACTGCACTGGTCTCATTGCAATCTGCTTATTCCTATATTTCATTGCAGGATTGGTTAACATAGGCTTCTGTGTCTCTACAATAACACTGTTGGACTGATCTATTCAGTAGCCTATATTCTTCGTTGTTACCACAACATTTGGCTTGCTTACGCTGCTCTATAATCAGCAGGGTGTCCACTGTTATTATGGCTGTTTTTTTCTGACACCAATTCTCTTTCCTTAATATCTGAAACACGTGCGCGAGTAATCTCAGTTTTGATATCTTCCCACATTGTGTTTGGGTCATTTGTATCCGAACACGTGATATTTGTCCTAGCAGCCACCTTCTTCAATTCAGCATTGATGAGCAAAGTCCGTGCTTTCCTCTTTGACCAGTTCACGCGGATTCGCAGTTGTACTCTTGCCAGCAGAAGCTTATGATCTGGTGCCATATCTACTCCTCGATATGTTTTGGCTCTAATGATCGACGATTTCCATCTTATCTGGATCAGAACGTAGTCAATTTGTTTACGAGGGTGGCCATCTCACGACTTCTACGTGTAATAGTCTGCGATTATGTTGTTGGAACAAGGTATTTGCCAGCACAAGTTGCTATTCCACGCAAAACTAGAGAAGCCCATCTCCGTGTTCATTCTGTGTTCCTAGACCATGACTACCAACTATTTCATAGTTAGCATTACTGATATCAGTCTTCCCAACTTTGGCATTAAAGCCTCCCAGCACCACTTTTACGTCGCTTCTTGGTAGTGAAGCCAGTGTTTCTTCAAGGACACCACAGAATTCTTCAATTTCTTCATCTGGTGTTGCACTGGTTGGGGCATATGCTTAAATGGCACTAATGGTGGATGGAGCTGCATCAATCCTGACAATTGCCATCCGATCGTTGATGACCCTGGCACCTAACATCAGCTGTTTGTATTTACCACTCACTATGACTGCCACTCCATGTATAATTTTGAATATGAAAATTTTTCACCTTAAATGGAGCTAATAGGTTGAAATTTGGCACGTGGATTCAATCGGGGTCCTAGATCTAGATATACCTTTTGTGCGTTATCACTATTCAGTATATTCACTCCAGAAACAATCTTTTTTGATTTTTTTGAGAAAATACACATTTTGTACTTATTGAGACAACTTATATACTGAGTAAAGCAAATTTTCAACATTATTGAAAGTATGATACTATAACTTCATAGTTCATACACATATTCTCCAGCGCTTTTATATTCTTTGAAAACGGCCGAACGTTGAATTCAGCCCACGAAGCTATCCCAGCTTTGTAATGGTGAATCGAAGGTAGTTCAACTTTTCTCTCTATAGTATCTTTTCAATAAATAATGTAGAAATCAATGCAGCCATTTTTTCAAGCATAGAAAATTAGCTGCAAAAAGTAAAAATAAATCATTCTCTATGAGGTGTGCGTTCAAAAACTCAGAAAAAAATGTGTATATTGTACATCTGTTTATGCTTATTAACATATCCAATAATTAAGGTAGTATTATTTCTCAAATTGAAGGAAAAAATTAAGTTCTGAAGAAAATATAATTTACTGTTTCCATTGTTGAAAACCAATGAAATAGAGTATCAGTGGTTTTGCAGTGTTTTGTTTTTTCGGAAATTTTTTTATCGCACACGTGGGTACCCACCTTTTTTTTAATATTGTTAGTGTTCTTTTATCGTAGCCTACCAGTGTGAAAAATTTTGAAAATATAGCCGACCCCAAGGTTAGAATGCGAACGATCTAGATAAAAAGTGAATGGCACACTATAGTACCAACTAATCACACTATAAAAAAACGGAAAAATATGACGCCAGAGCACTAAAGGTTATATTTGTCGCGTAGGTACTCTTATTGTCGGAAAAATAAAATAAATAAAGTAGGAATATCATCATAAAAATCAAGAAAAGTATATCAGTACCGAAATAAATAAATTCGAATGTATTTATTTGATTATCAAGCAAGCGTTACGATTCATCGATTTTTAATAAACTGGTTTTTCAATTTTTGCCAAAATTGCATTCGTTCGTTGTTCAATGGTTCGACTTTGCATTCTAGCGTTTCGTCAATTCTCAAATAAGATGGTTGTTCAGGTGTTGATGGTTTCCATTTTACCGGCAGCCCTTCGTAATTGGGATCCCTTGAAAAAAAAATATTTGTACATTTTGATATTGTAACTTATCCTCTTATCTGCCTTTTATTCTAAAGAACCTGAAGAACCAGATGTCTATTTACCCGGTTTTGGCAAACGTGGTGAAAAGATTCGACATTGAATCGATTACAGCGCGATCTTTCGGACCGATATAATTGGCGTCTTTGTTAAAATAACGTAATGCACTAACCCAGTGCGCGTAATCAGCGCCGTGAAAAGTACCTAGAAAATTTTTTGGTAACATATTTAAACAAATAGTAAGAAAAAAAGCATGACTGGACGATGCTTTTTCAGTCTTATTTTCATAAATTAATAAGATATTCGAATTGCCACGCATCGAATAAAAAAAATGAGCGATCTGGAATATTTCTTGAAGATTTGTAGAGTAGGGGTACTGGTAGAAATTGGAGTGAATAGCTTAAACCTCCAAAAGACACCTCTAAAACCTATGTTAAATCCGTATGCTAAATTTTAATCCCTACATCAAGTCGGAAAGGAGTTATGCAAATTTCAACTTCGTCCCTTCTGATTTGGGCACGACTCAGTTCTGACCTGAGGTCAACCCCCACTCCAGAATATCAAATCTGCGACCAATGTAAACCTATTTTTCAAATTTGATCGAATTTGGTCAGTATCGATTTGAGTAAATGATTTTTAGTTTCGAGAGAGAATGGGAAAAATAATAAAAAACAAAATAGAAATAAGTATATGATATGGCCCAAAATGATCGTAATGGTCTTCTAGGATCCCTAAAACGGATTTTATTGATATTCTCTCCCTCATCCGCGGTAGGTCGATTTACCCTGCCAGACTGGTTTTCATTGGTAATATAAAATAGTAAACCAATGATATTTGAGTCTTATTTTTGTAAAGGTGCATTATCTATTGATGAAATGAAAACAAGGGGTACGGGTAGATATTAAAGTCTTCCAAAAAAATACAATTCTTGGACCCTTACTAAGTATACATACCGAATTTCAACCTCCTAGCTCGCTTTGGAGCAGAGTAGTGTGCACAAACTTGAAAAATTATAAAACCCGAAGGACGCATATTGGACCTCTGTTAAATGTGCGCGCAAAATATCAACCCTCTTCTTTAATTTGGAAGAAGGTATGGACTGAACAGCCTTTTTTCAAGGTCCAAAAGGGGAAAACCTCAGTATCTTCCCTTCTAATTGAGATAGGGGTCTAATTTTTGTATACGTGGTACAAATTTTGATTCTATATCGATTCGCTCAAAATTTAACATTTCTTTCGGTTTTAGCTTTTCTCCACTCCCTCCCTGAAATTTAGGCGTAACTGAATTTTGACCCGTAGTTATTCCCATTTAGAAATACCAAGTTCGGCGCCAATGTAAGCCTATTGGCGAAATTTGACCGATTTCAGTCGATATCGAGCTGAGCAAACGATTTTTAGATTCTGGGCGAAATAATAGAAGAGCGGATTGATCAAAAATGATGTCAATGGTCTTCCAAGACCCCAGAATGAATTTTTTTCAGACACCCTTCCCCTCCACCCATCTATCCACTGTAGGTCGATAGACTGTAACAGTCGGGTTTCCATTGAAAATATGACGTAGGAAATCAGGCTGAAAAAAGTACCAACATCACATATGCTGGTATTTACTCGTACCTTGTAATGTTCGGCCCGTTATTCGTTCGTAAGTATTTTTCATTATGCATAATTTCCCATCGTATGCAAATTTGTACACTTATACGGATGAAGGAAGGTCAGCTGCTATGACGTTGATGAGTGAATCGTACACATCAGACAGTGCAGCATCGGTTAAAATCTAAAACAAATTAATTTTTTGCATGATTCGTACGAAGCAAAAAAGGATACGTGCGTAGCATTTTACTCAACACAGTGGCGTAGCCAGGCGCGGTTCAAAGAAGGAGGCTTCCATTTTTTCTGTGTCTTTATTTTTTGGGTATAAATTCATAAAATTAAATGGTAAGTCCGAGCGAAGCAAGAACAAAATTTTGAAAAAAATGGACGTTTTTAACGATCAAAAAGTGCATTTACCGGTATTTTATGAAAAAAACGAAATGCGATGCTTTTTTCTTAATCAGCATTGAGGATAAAAAGGGTTCAATAGGGCTAAAAAGTCAACACCCTCAAAAGGCATATCTAGGGTCCTTAATAAATGTACATACATAACTTCCAATTCCTAGCACAATTTGGAGGGGAGTTATACAAGGAACAAACTTAAAAAAGAAGAAAAAATAACCAAAAAAAACACATATTTGGAAGCTGAGGAGTCGAGACCTCCAAAAGGCGCGTCTAGGTACCCTACCGAAACTACTTACCAAATTTCAGCTTATTAGTTCAATTTGGAGCGGAGTTAAGTGAGGAATAAATTCAAAAAATAAAAAAATTGACCAAAAAACCTCATTGTTGAGGCTGTGAGGGCGTGCAATGAGGCGGAAAAGTCGAGACTCCCAAAAGGAAAATCTAGGGTCCTACTAAATGTGCATAGCAAATTTCAGCTAACTAGATCATTTTAGTAAGGGAAATACGAGAAAAACAGCCTTTTTTTAAGTCCAAAAGATGGAAAACCCTCATATCTCCTCTCCTAATTGACTTAAGAGTTTGATTTTTGGATGTGTTATACAACTTTGGATTTTCTGTAGATTGGTTTGAAAAAGAACAATTTTGGCGTTTTTACCTTTTCCGCACATCTCCTACAAATCTGGGCATCACTGAATTTTGACCCGATTTCGTCCTCACTCGAATATACGTAATCCGCTGCCAAACCAAATCGATTGACCAAATTGGAGCGATTTTGATTTTGTAACGAGCAGTGTAAATGATTTTAGTCTTTGGGGGAAAATTGAAAGCAAACCAAAAAATTACATTTTTGAGGCTGTGAGGGGTTGCAACGAGGCAAAAAGGTCAGAACCGTCTAAAGACAAATCTGTGTTCCCTGCTAAATGTACATACCAAATTTCAACTCCCTAAGTCAATTTGGTGAGGAGATAAGGAAGGAACAGCCCTTTTTCAAGGTCAACCCCTCATATCCTCCCTGCTAATTGACCTAGAAGGCTGATTTTTGGATATGTTATACAACTTCGGATTTTTTATCGATTGGCTCAAATAGAAAAAAATTTTGCGGTTTTGACCCCACAGCACCTCTCCCCCAAACGTCTGCATAACTGAATTTTGATCCAGATCGTCTCCACTCATAAACAGCACCCTGAAAGTGATGGTGTTGTAAGTTCCAAATGAAAACCCAAAACTTTTCATTTGGAACTTACAACACTGTCATTCTCAGGGTACGATAATTATCTGTACCTAATCCATTGCCAAACTGAGCCGTTTGACCGAATTGGAGCGATTTTGGTTAGTATCGAGCAGAGTAAATAATTTTAGTTTTCGGGAAAAATGAAAATACATATCTGACATAGTCAGAAATGGTCGTATTGGTCTTCTAGGACCCCAAACCCGTTTTTTTTTATATGCTCCTCTCCCCCTTATCCTCCGTAGGTTGGTAGACTGTAATAGCATGGTTTTCATTGACAATATGATGTGGAAAATCAAGTTAAAAATTAGCATAGATGTAAACGTTTTTTAATTTTCTTGCTTTAATTTGGGGCTGAGAAGGAGTTCACAACTTCCCCCTCGGCCACGCCACTGACTCGGCGGCATGTAGGGAACAGATTTATCGTCTTACATCGCATTTCATTGAATCACTTGCTTCCGCTATAGAAGCTCCATTCAAGTATGAAGATTCGACTTGTTCTTGTATAATATTTAATTCATCCTCGTTTAAACCAGCTCCCCAACCGACCGGATTCAATTGAATACATTTCCGGAAGTATTCGGACAGAGATGAACCGTCTAAATTATCTGCAGTAAAAGAATTTTAAAAATTTTTGTCTTAATCCGATTGGAAATAAATTCTAGAGTTTTGAAACTTATGAATGATTTAAACTGAGCTGGACGTACGAATTACTGGAAGTACCATAGCCCCTTCTCTTTCGCAAAAGCCTATCAATAATGGTACTCTATTCGTTGAGGGGATCAGTTTTGGTGATGGTATTGGAAAGATGGCGTGTTCAGCGGAATGGCAATCGGGTGTAGGCATAAATGGCGAACATGGGAATACTTCGGGAATACCCTGAAAATTTTATAACGATTGAAATTTCTGCGACCGAATTTATTTGGAAAATTGGCGTTAAATAAATTTATGTACTTTACTGATCTGTATTTCGGGTCTCATAGTTAATAAAAATTCCGCGTTTAAGTTCCTGTAAAATCTCAATAATTTTTTTCTATCGTCCATCTTTCCATTAAAACCCATTTGACAGGCTATGTGGTAAGCAACAGAAGCATTCTCTTCTCTTAAGGCGAGAACTGGGCTGAATATGTACATTCCCATTAGTATAGCTTTGTGGAACAGTCCTGTTGAAGTAACCGTATTATTTGCTCAGATTGGTGAAATTTTTTTTAGCTTATCAGCAAGTAGGTGTAGCTTCTCCTTGTAGGCTTGTACGTATTCGTACGTCATTTCCGTTGAATAAAATATGGACGTTGGTGACGCCTCGCCTCGCCTTACCTTTGGCTAATGGTGATAATAATAACATGTGCGCAATCGCTGATCCGCTACTGCTTCCTAATAACGTTATGTTCTCAGGGTCACCTCCAAAAACACTGATGTTCTCCTTTATCCATTTCAAACTGAGTATAACGTCTTTTAAAGATTGATTACCAGTGCAGCCCTTTGTATTAAGATTCAAATGCCCTTTAGGAATTGAAAAATCGTACCTAAATATTAAATTATTCAAAAGGAAATTTATCGATGGATTTTTTTTTTTTTTACCAAGTATATGCAATCTGTATCCAACACAAACGAAAACAATATCATTTTTTATCACGTAATCAGGAGATCCGTAATAGTCGGGGTCTGGTGATCCGTGGAAAAATGCACCGGGATGGATGTTGACAATTACAGCTTTTAAAGGATCTCCTTTCAAAGGTATCTGATGGAATAAAAATTTTATTTGTGATGAAATCAAGGTTCAATGTAGATTTATCAATTCTAAGTATGAGATAAGCAGGGTTGTAAAACAGAGAAAATTTCAGTTATGCTTTATTGCATTTCAGTCTCCGATTTTACAGCCCTGGAGATGAGCATATCAAATACTTTCACAGCTACACCAATATAATATACTAAATTACCTATATAAAAATTTCTAAATCAATTAGAAGTACAGTATGTGATCCATTCGAGCAACAAGTAAATCATAAATAGATACAAACAACCATTAATTATTGAAAAGGAAAAAAAAATCAAGGATGATGTACGACGAGATGATTAATAACGAAAAGAATATACAACAACAATAAAAAAAAAAAGTACCCCGCACATTGAAAATAAAGTAAAGATAGCCGAACCACCATTAAATCTGAACAAAAATGCTTCTGCCAAGTAACACAGAATACACCACGTGGAAAAAATGACTTTTCATTCATATGTTCATTGACAACAACAAAAAACCTTTGGAAACAGTCGCACTGCATCTTAACAATTGTATTCAAAGTACACAATATTATTTATACCGACCAGTTTCATGGCATTGCTGAACAACTACCAAAACTGAATTGTAATACTCTGACTTTGAGTATTATAAAACAATCGCCAAGAAATGAATCCAGATTTTCTCAATGTTCTAGGGTTTACTTCCCTATAATGAGCCCATTCTATGAAGCGCACCCAAATGTAGCATTAGCTCTTCCAACTTTGTTCGAAATTTTCCCGTGAGTACCTTTTAGTGATCGAGTAAAAGGTTCTTGTAATTTTCGTACCATTACGATTTTTCATCAAAGAGTTGCACTTTTGAAAGATGAATCATTTTGCACAGTTTTGTAAGGAATTAAAAGAAAGTTCTAAATCAATAGTCCTGAAATTTGATAGCTCAAAGCTGAAATTTTTGAAATTGAAACTGAGTTTGAATATGAGCTTAATTTCTTGATTCTACCTTTTCCCTAAACCTCGCCTCCACCAACAACCAACAAACCTGTTCAACAGAATCAAAATTTTTAAAAAGTAGGAAAAATCAAGTGACATAGATGTTTACCAAAGATGGAAAATGCTAAACAAAAACCAACACAAAGAAACAAAAATAACCGAATTTTATGGAATTTAATTCCTAGAACGGGTTTAAGAATTTCAAAGAAGCTAAAAGAACAATAATAGAAAAATGCGAAATTTTCCAACCAACTGAAAACAAAATCTTCGATTCGGAATTGAAATTTTCAGTAACTGGGAACAAGAACGAAACCGTATTTTTTGGTTCTTCTATCACTAATTCTTGCTATTTCAACTTCGATGAATTTGAATTTTCTAATATTTTAGAAATTGAGCTTCGTAGTGAGATTATTCAAATATGCGTGAATCATGAACAAATAAACCGTGACTTAAGAAATTTTAAAATTAGTTTTAGAGATTCTAAAGATGTAGGTGTCTTTAAATTAAAAATCATAACAAAATGAGTGATTACAATATTGAGGTTTCATTAAAATAAAAGTGTTTTGTAGCGAACTTGGTATTCAATTTTTGGTAGTAAGTTTGCAGCCTGAGTAGTAACTATTCAGTTGTCAATTTTTTTGTTGGTTCATTCAGAGAGAAAACCGTCCACAGTGTGAGGGCCATCTAGAAGTATGATGTTATGTTCTAGCTTACGGTGTTCTTGAGTGCCTAATATTACAACCATCGAGTAAAAAATCAACTCTTATTGTGAATACGATGTTGTAGAGGATGAACAACGTTCCATTTTTTTTTTTTTTTTTTTCAAAAGGACATTTTAATCGGTAGATTATAACGACCATACTTATAAACCCAAAACTACTTTTTAAGACGCGACATGACATTGATACTAACAATTTATGAACGTCAAATCGAATGTAAAATCCAACTTCGCCTCATGGATACATCAAAGAAGAAAAAAATTGACCACTCTTGATGAATCAAAGATGTGTGATTTTTTAAATGACTCGAATTAATCGAAGATGTATTTGAATGAGTCGGAGACCTATAATTTAACTAGGCCTACTTACCTGCGCATGTAAAAAGTTAATACGAACTTTTGGACCAAGGAGTTATTTTTTATTTTTGCATTTATAATTTTGGACCGAAATCGTTCTCTGAAATGCAAAAGAGTCGATTTTTCTTAAAGACACTCTAGAACATGATGAGTTTTAAAAAATTTAATTACGTGTATAGTACGATAAGTGTACGTTTAAAATTCGGAAAAATAAATTCCATGCATGACGACCAGAGATTTTTTTCATGCTAATCGTGCTTGAGTTTATTTTTCCGAATCAAGATGTCGTTATCCATTATTCATTAACTTTTTTATACTCATGTGATAAACTACATATCTAGATACATGGTGCATATGTATATTTATGTACATCTGTATATCTGCCGTGCAAATGGTGTCAGGAGGTGTAGTGCCAGATGACACAGTTCTGACATGAGACTTCTGACAGCAAAAATGACATACCTCTGGCAACGCTTCAGCCAATCAGAAATCCCTAAATATTTACAAAACTAATGCCAGTAATATTGTAATGACGCAATTTTAGCACCAAGATGACTCTGAAATGGCTTCCTTATGGCACGACTATGACATTACTGTGACATATTAAAGATATGATGGCATATTTCTGACGTGATAATGGCACACTTCTGATGCAAAAAAAGAACACATTTTGTCGCAAAAATGACTCGTTTCTGACATATTTTATTTCCCATTGTACTGAATTGCTATACATTGAGACATCAATTAAATCATTTGTTTATTTACATTAACTTACGAAATTTAAAAAATTTTTTTCACCGGTCTCTTGGGTAGAAATCGACTTCTTTACCAATTCAGCTACCGTGGCACTGAATATAAAAAGACCTAAAGGACATTAAATACTCAATTTTCTGATTCTTACGACAATGCGACATTTATTTGACGAAGTATTGGAACAGTGATGGTGCCCTATTGACATATTATTGAAATACTTCTGACTTAATTGCGACACTTATGTGACTTGATAGTGGCATACTTCTGGCAACTGTGTAAATTTGATTCGAACTTGTGATATGTTTTTGATACTGCTTTGACACATTTTTGACACAGCTGAGGTATGTTTTTGACTCTATTGCCACAAAAATGACATCCGACATGCTTTTGACTTCATTATGACTTTTATGTGACTTGGTATGACACACTTCTGATAACATTATGACACCATTCTGACACAGTTGTGGCATGCTTCTGACACTATTTTGGCACATTTCTGACTCAATTGTGACATGTCTTTGACACATATCTGAAATATTTTTTAGAATTGTGTCAAAAGTATGTCACAATTGCGTCAGAATGATGTCATAATGTTGTGAGAAGCGTGCCATTATTGAGTCACAATGGTGTCATGATCAAATCAAAAGCATGTCAGATGTCATTATAATGGCAATAGCGTACTGCCAAAACGAAGTTACAAGCATGCTACACCTGTTTCAAAAAGGTGCTATAACGTTGTTAACAACATGCCCCTATCAAGTCCCAAAATGAAAGTCCATCATGTATATTTTATTAAAATGTGCACAAAAGTGCCAATCATATGACATATTTGTGCCACAATAGCGTTGCACAATGTCAGTCAAAAATATGCCATTCACGTGTCGCAAACTTCATGTCAGATTTATGCCAATAGATCATAGTCTAAATATGTCATTTATACATCATTAAAATGCCAACAAAAATGCCAAACTTATAACATATTTGTGCCTTGATAGTGTCATCAAATACATGTCAGAAGTTTGCCAGCAAAGTGCCTTTTAAGTGTCACCTAGAATTCAAAAATTCGCCAAAAGTATACCACGTTTGTACCATAGAATATATTCGTATTAAAGTGAGCGGGGAAATCATTATTCTGATTGGTTAAAATTTTTTAAAGTTGAAAATGACATGTCACATGACACCAAACTGACATCTTTTGCAAGACACGTAAGTATAATGTAATGTAATAAATTACACATTCGGTACTCAGGATGTCTACCAAGTCATGAAAGCCTTTAAAAAGTCATGAATTTTGTCTAAAATTTTCCATATAAACTATGAGTAATTCTTTAGTGAATCTTTGGTTCTGGCTTTAGATTTCCTGAAATTTTCACCCTCGTTTCGCTCAGGCACCAGACATTTTCTTCTTTTCTCCTTTTCTTCTTAGCATTATTTACTTCAAAAGACAAACACATGAGGGTTTAAATCTCTCTAAAACTATCCTCCCAACATGAAAACTGATTCTTTCATAATTATGAAAAAAATAAATCAAATTTAAATTACAAATACCTATAGCTTAAAGATGAGCTATAGCCCAATTTTGGACCCTACATTCGAGATATTTTATAAAATTAAGATTTTCCACAATATTTTAGCATTTCTTCCCTTCCCCAACATACTTATGTACTATAACTGAGGAGAACATTTTAATTAATTTGATGTGCGAAATTGGAGATGTGATTTTTCAATGTATTTTATTTTTTATATGGCTGTAAAAAAATTTGTAAAGGTAGTGGAAACATGGTTATTATCTATGGACACTGAGTACTAAGATGAAAATCAGCAGGTACAGCAGTAAGGGGATTACGGAAATTTTTGGTTCAGAGTTACTGAAGACTTCTCCATTAAGAGCGCTGTTCACTAATTCCTGTTCAATCTGTTCCCAATTCTGATTGATCAAGATTTCATATGTAGATAGAACGTAGATTCTTTTAGATTTCTGTTTAGAGAAATGATAACTTCTTACTAATGACTGTCAAGCTAGGATTGGTGAAGGGCGCTTATAAAGGGAAAAACAAGCGGAATTCTAAACAATAGACCTTACCCCTGAAGCAAGAGCTTTCTACTTCGGTGTTTCAGGGTTTATGTTACTGGTCAAATCCGAATTCAGGATAAATGCGAATTTCCTAGGCCAAACTAGAACGTTTTAAGGTCTGTAGGATGTTCTAGTTCGTCCTAGGACAAACTAGTTTTGCATAGGCCGAAGTAGAACATCTTAAGGGCTGTAGGGTGTTCTGGTCTATCTTAGGATGAACTAATTTCGCCTAAATCAAACTAGAACGTCCCAAGGCTTGTAGGATGTTCTAGTTTGTCCTAGAACATAGGAGAAACCAGTTTTGCCACAAAAGTATTTCAGGAAAAACTAGTTTATCCTAAAAAAAAATTGTATAAACTAGTTAGGCCTGCGGATATTTTAGGAAAACCTATTTTATCCGATGGAGAATAGGACAAACTGGTTTTACGCAATAAAAGCACGGTCCTAGATGTGCCTTTCGTAGGTTTCAATTTTTCAGCGCCCATTGCACACTGCCCCCTTACAGCCCTAAAACGATCGTTTTTTTTATCGGTTTTTCTTATTTTTCAAGTTTGTGGCTCACATAACTTCCTTCCAAATTGAGCCGGAGGGTTGAAATTTGGTAAGCAGAATCAGAAAGGCTCCTAGATTTAGCTTTTGATAGTTTCACTTATTCTTTTGAGCATCTACCTATAGCCTCGCTATTCTTCGAGAAAAAATGTGCGCCTTGTTTTATTTCCTGATTGTACAGTTGGCATATTTTCTACAATTACTTCATAAAAATCAGACTCAAGATGCAAGGTATTGCGATGATTTTTGGCTGATTTACCAGTATTTCACGATTTTGAAAATGTTGTACATAACGCTGTATTTTCAAAGCCATGAACATTTTAAAGTGAGAGGCTAATTTTTCAATTGTTAGAGATGTAAGAAAGAAAATAGGTAGAGTCCTATTCAAGTCAATTCTTTGGGTGAGCAGTTCAATACCAGTCTATGCGGATTATTACGCAACGAAAACATAGGACTGAAGATAAAACTACCAAATATCTAGGGTAGAATAAGTCATAAAATTCGATTTGAAGCAACCAATAGACACGCTAATTTTAGTCTTACAATTTTTGACTTTTTAGAAAGTTTGATGAGGGGAGCGAAAATATTTGAGAAATTTCGTCAAATGAACATGCTAAAAATTTTAGCTTTTCAACTTAGCCCATTAACTTGTTATAGCAACTTCTACTTCCCAAATTACTTTAAATTAAAATTTCGTTTGATCTGGATACTTTCAGCACACGATAAAGTAACATAAAAAGCGATTGTTTAGCTTTTGATACTTTTTAAACAGAAAATTGAAATTTCCTCGTGTATTTTTATGTAAAATTTTAAAAATGCAGTGCTATATTTATTATTTACTTTTTCCAAAGGTATTTTCATTAGAATATGATAAAATGAGTATAATGTACGGTATAATGGGATGAATTTTTTTTTGAAATCGTACAAAATATTCGTGGTGGTTAAACAAACTAAAATAATTAGTGTATTTAAATAACAAGTCATTCCATTTAGCTTGCACAAATAAGTAGCTTGGAATTTTAGTTGCCAAGTTATACCTACTTACTTACCGTTTTATATTGTATATACATGTACCTAGCCACCTACTTAACTACTTGCCTATCTTTTACATGTATTCCTTCAAATAAAAATTTTGAAACTGTCGTAAATCTTCCCTTAATATACTCGCATTCGTTTCTAGATACCTAGTTAATTTTACTTTTGGTTGATTGGTAGCCTGGGTACTGATTTCATTGTTGATCCTAATGTCATACCTCGTTGAAAGTTTACCTTTAATGTGGATTTTTGATGTTGTAAAATATTCAAATTTGAAATTAAGTTGTGATTGAAATAATGTGGGTAAGGTACTCATGTCGATCGTAATATTAATTTCTGTGTGTTTTCCGTCGATTTTCTTTCTCTGAGGATGAAAATTAAAAACGGATATTCGAGTTCGTGTAAACGTATTTTTATATTTTATGTATTATTTATTTTCTTGCTTCTCGTGCCTCAATTCTTCTGTTATAGCTTCAATGTTGACTACATTTAGTCCTCGTATCCCTTAGCCTATGTCTTATAACTGATTATAATCATAATGTAGGCCCTTAACTCAGTTTTTATTTCTGAATATTTTTAACTAAGCTTGCTTAAAGTAGATAAATCAAATTCGCATAGAATTCATTTATAGTTTGTAAATTTTTTAACAAATTTTTTGCCCGAAAACTCTGAAAATGCTACTCAAAAGTAATGAAAAAAAAAAACTTTGATAAGAATGAGATAAAGAGACCTTAAATATGTATTACTTACCTTGGGAGTGTGGATATTATTATACAAACAGTCCTCAGTACCGAGTAGCTTCTTATGTATGGGAGAAAAATGAATGCATCCTGATTTTTCAACCGTTGCGTTTAAAGTATTATTCCAAGGTTTGACTTTGACTGGATCCTAAGAAGAAATTAGTAACTGAGTTTTAGTTAATAGGATTGCTAATACAGATTTAACTGACAGCATAATTGTATTTACCCTAAACCGTGAATGTCCTCCAGTTGGTTGTCCATAAGGTACACCCAGAAATGAATAATATTCGACGCCAGAATAGGTGCTGGTTTTTTTCATACCGCATACTTTTCCTTCATTTACAGTGACAGTTATTCTATCGGACATGTTGATTTTAAATAAAATTCATTAAAATATTTAACGAAACACGAATCTGTGTTCGGATTGGTAGTGTTGGTTGTTGTTGTTTTTTTTTTTTCACAAATTATATGGCGACTTAGATCTCGATATTTTGGCTTTTGAAGCTTGTTAAATTGAATTATTTTTTGAAATATGTGAAATATATTATTTTAAAATGAGTTCACTATTAGCGTCGAACGATTTCACGCTCAAGTACTCGAAAATTTGTCGCTTACGTTGTGTTCGGTGTTTGTTCATTATTTTTTTTTTTCTTTATCTTATCTAGGTTTTTGAAACAAAATCCTAAATCGTCGTTGGTTCGTAGTACCCGTATTGTTCAAGGTTTTTCATTATATAGATGATTTTTTATTTCAAAAAAAAAAAAAAAAAAACTACGTAATTATTGCAATTTCCAACATTGTAGTTTGGGTTGAATCGAAAAAAATATGTCTTCGGTTTGGCTGATCAGCCAGATTTTCCGAAAGAAAACTATTATCTGTGATTGGTTCCATGGCCCTGGAAATCCATTTTGGCCATTTTTGAAAAGTTTCGATGTGTAATTTTTTTTTCGATAAAAAATTTGTTCACTCGAGTCCATATCAATCGAAATTGATCAATTACGGTTCTGGATTAATTTCAGTGGTACAGTTTACTAACAATATTTTGGTTGAGCTCGGATCAAAAAGCGGGTTGATTGATATTTTAATGTTTGGTTGAAAGGAAGAAAAAAACATAAAAAATTCAAATGAAATTTGGTGTATAATGGCACCAGTCGAACACAAATTCCGGATAAACGCAAATTTCCTAGGCCAAACTAGAATATCCTAAGGATCGTAGGATGTTCTAATTCGTTCTAGGACAATCTAGTATTCCCAAGTTTAGTTGAGTGAGATGTGTTTATTGGTAATATTTAGTACAATCTTGACAAGATTCTTGATTGTTCATGCCTTCTTAGTCAAGGTTTTTCTTCAAGTCTTTTCAAGCGTTAATGGCGGAAGTATTGGTCTGTTTGAGCAATATGTGTTCTCTCTTCTTGCCATAGCTGACGAATTACTGACCGCATGAATAGTTGGCGCTTTCTGTTGAATACGTTAAGTATTCCATTAGGGCGTGCAGTAGCAAATCGAGGGCAGTTCAGAATTACGTAATGCGAATCTGGCCTTGTCAAAAGCTTCTTTGATGTCAAGCGAGATGATTACTACTAGTTTTGTAGTATTTCAGAAACCTATGAATCCTGTTCACTGCTACATTCGAAAGTCATATTGACGATCATGTAGAGGAGAGTTTTCATCCATGTAAGTATGTAGCTGAATGGCTATAACTCGCCCCAACACTTTACCAACAGATGGAAGCAACGTGATTGGGCGGTATCCTTCGGCACGAAATGAATCCTTCTCTGGTTTCGGGATCATTACCGCTTTTCCGAATTTCCATGGTGTTGGAAAATGCCCTGTTTGCAAGCAGCAGTTGAATGAGACCTCCAACACCACTGGATGGGTGTGGTGAAGGGTCTTGAGAGCTTTATAAGGAATTTTGTCTGGGCCAGGAGAGCTTTTCGATTGTCTAAAGTTTTGACAATATCTGTGATTTCTGTTCTTGAGATGAATGGAGTAGGTCTAACGGGTGCCTGTCAACTCAATAGATTGTATTGCATTTGTGTCATTATCTGCTGGGAATTTCACATCTAGAAGATAGTTTGCCTGATCTGTTGGCGAATCTAATGTGCGATTATCTTCAGTAATGATTATGTATGATTATATCTGGAGGTCATCATTACTGTATAAGCTCTATCCCAAGCTTTCCTTTGATTGATGAAGTTTCGCCAGGATAGGGCCTTTCCATTCTGGATAGCTTGTCCATAGATTCTTCGAATGGAGTTTCGTATAGTAGTTAAAACAAGTCGTCGTAATAGACTTTTTATACAACTGGTTACGGATTGCTTCTATCTAACCTATATTTACTGAGAATTTAAAAATTAAACCCTAAAAATTCCTTATTTTTTGCCATAAAACTTTTAAAAATGCACTTTTAATGGTTGAAAAATTGCCGTTTTTTTCCTAAATTTTGCCTTCGCTTAGCTCGACCATTCTCATATCTTTCATTTCCTTCATTTTTAAAAGCTGAAACTCGGTAAAACAGCTTTTTACACACTATATACTTATTTCAAAAAAATTATTCATCAACCCAACGCTCATTAAAATTTTTGACCCTTCCATGAGACATTTATAGCTATGGCGCTAGCGGAACCCTTTTTATGCTTGTAGCTTATTTGCGGTATTTTATTTTCTCAATAAGTAACGGTACTGCAAGCAGAGCAAATTAATTATAATTTTTGTTCTTTTATTATGTTTCAGGGCTCTAAGTTCAGTCATGGAAAGAAGAGCTCCATTATTTCGTTCCCAACAGGTGAGTGAGAAAATCCACGTTTATCTAGTATTTTTAAAATGGAAGTAATGTTTTTTTATCATCAACTTTGGTACACCTGTTGATGTTTCTATTTGCCATTTGACAACTGCCGTTATTAGGCATGTAATGTACCTCTACGTACTCGTAAATTCGAGTATCTATTTCTTAAGTTTGATCACAAGAATCGTGATAATGGTTTATCATCATGGTTGGAAAGTTTTTTCCTCATTTTATACACCTGTACGTTGCTTCTACGATGGTTTGTAATATCTCATATTCCCCACTCGGTTTGAATGGGATGGGTTACTGGTTTACGCGATGGTAATATTCGAGTGAATTTGAATACGAGGCGATCTTTCGTTGATATAAGCGCACACTTACTCATTTTATTATCAATTTATCGAATGATAAACTTTTTGAGGCTTTCGACTTTTCAACCCAATTGTACTGCCTTACAGTACCGAAAATTGGTTTTTAAGGCGATTTTGGGTGATTTTAGACTGTGTTTTCTTGGTCACAATTCTAATAAAAATTAGGTTATCACGAACTATCGATTTACGATGGATGAGAGGGGCGCGGGCGAATATCAGCGAATTGCGTTCTGAGATCCTAAAAGATCATTGGTACAATTTTTGAGGATGTTTGGGTGGAGGGGTTTAATTTATATGAAAACGACATAAATCTCATATCTGGTGGGGGAAGGGGTTCGAAAAAAAATTCGACATTTTAAGATTTTTCCAGTGTAGGCAGTTCATTTAGTGGTTCCCGTCCATTTCCGCAAATTATAAAAATCTCAATTGGCAATTTGCTCGAATAACTTTTTGCCCGAATCCTTTTTTCCCGAATACTAATTTCTCGAATGTATTGATGCCCGAATATTTTCAAATAATTATTAATTGAAAATTAGCTTATAAATTATAGATAAACGTTAAGCAAAATCGTTCGTAGATAATCATCTTGCAGGAATTTTGTTCAATTTGTCTATCGTTTTTGGGTTGGTTGGAAGGACCTTTCGTCGTGTTCTTTTAATTGTTTTCCTGATGGGCTCTCTCTGCAGTAGGTCACTCAGCACCTCCGGGAGGCAAACCTGCGAACTCTGTGCGGAACTGCTGGGTTCGAGGCTGCTGGGAGTTTTCGGCGACCTTACGTTTTAAATGGGCTATTACAACTTTCGCTGAACACTTTCTTCACGACTAGGAGCATATTCTAGCGATGATTCGATGGATATTTGTAATACGATGACCGCTGCACCAGGAGCTGATACATTGGTGATCGCTCTGTTCTTGCACTCTTTTCAGTTCACATTTCGGCAGTACCAATATATTTTGTCATTATTTTTGGATTTCCGAGACTTCACATAAAAGAATCCATCAATCATCGACTTGTTATTCTCTATTTTAGCCATCGTTCCAAATTGTGAGTCTGGCTACGCCTCTTCTTTACCTCATCGTCTAAATACTGTCCTATGAAAATGAATAGGAGCTTTGATTTGGGAAAATATTATTCGGGGAAAAAGGATTTAGGTAAACAGTTATTTGGGGAAATTACCATTCGGGATTTTTATAATTCGGGTAATCGAATTTGGGGAAATGTCATAGAATCCTATTTGATTCCTATTTCAGTTTTTTTTTTCAATTTCTGACCATGATAAAATTTTGAAAAAATGTAATAGAAGGGTCAAATATACAACCAAAAAGCACGGCTTTAAAATTGTACCAAATCAGTTTTCTTATTGTAAAAAAAAAAAAAAATGCATTTTAAAATGTCACTTCGGGAGTAAATTAGGAGGAGCTGGGTGTAAATTTCTTTAGAGATGTCTCTCCTATAGATCTGCTAGCTTCCTGTGTCAATTAGAAGGGGACACGCACTGGTCCACCAGTAAGTTTTTGCTGGTCAAAAATCTAATTAATTTATCGCCTCAATTTCAGGTGGTTATCTTGGATATTTCAGGTCGCTGAACGCAAATTTTTGGTCCATTTTCAAATTTGTCCTTTTTGGAGCCCCAAAATAGGTCCCAAAATTAAAAATTCAGGTATTTAAATAAGATTCCAAAGTGACTCATCCAAATACAAGTTTTTTGGCTCACTGAACACGAATTTTTGGTCCATTTTCAATTCTGACCCTTTTTAAAGCCCTCAAATGGGCTCCAAAATTGAAAATTCAAGAATTGAAATGAGATTCTAATGGGACTCATTAAAATACATGTTTTTTAGCTCACTGAACACAAATTTTTGACTTGACTCGGGCCCCAAAATTGAAAATTTCAGCATTTGAGTGCGATGTCAATATGTGATTTATTAAAAAATTTGTTTTTTAGGTTAGTGAGCGCAAAAGAAATCCGTTTCTCACTTATCTCTCCTCCAAATTGAGCTGGGAGATTGAAATTTGGTGCGTACATTTAGTAAAGGTTTTGAATTTTATTTTTGAGGTTTCAACTTTTCAGCCTATTCGCACCCCTCTCATAAGTCTGAAAATGTAGTTTGTTGGGTGGTTTTACGATTCTGCGAGCGTGTTTCACTCGTGTCTCCTCTCGAATTGAAGTAGATATAATTAAAATTTGGCATCTAACTTTAGTAGAAGTAAAAGGTCCTAGATGTGCTTTTTGAGGATTTCACCCATTCACTGTTGCATTAACCTGTACCATTACCACTGATTAGGAACAGCAGAATCTGTGAGTCATCATTTTCACGATTATTATCATTTAATGCCGATTGTGATCAGACGTATGTATATTTCGATTCAGTTATAAATGTTGGAAAATAAATATCAATTTTATATTTTATACTTCATACTTCTTCTTTATTCTATCCCAAAATTCCATTTTATCGTCGTTCAGTTTACCATCAAACATGACAGGTGGATTGTTTATGCTCAAATAACGTGGTTTATCTGACGTGCATGGTTCCCACTTAATGGGGAATTTTTCGAAATTCGGATCTCTAAGCACGTACAATTTACATATTTGTAGTTAATAACATTGGACACGATTGTTATCAGCGATATCCTTACCCTTTACTGGCAAATGTGCTGATGAGCTTAGTGAACATTTCCACCATTTGATATTCTTCGCTACTGCAAGGATCGCTGAAACGATTCCAGTAGGAAAAATCGCTACCGTGAAACGTCCCTAAAAATTGAATGAAGTGTGTGATTGGTGCACTGGTGTGATAGGGTGAATTGTAACGGTAGATTTACATCTATGTGAGTTCTAGATTTAGCTAGGAAGTGATAATAGGTACCTTTTATCTGCTCTTCGAACGTGTTTTGTAGAATCGAATTCGTTGATATCATATCACCCTCGAACTCGAATTTGTAAACGAATACAGATGCGGGTAAATCAGCCGATATTGGATTTATAACCGTGTCGTAAACATCAGATAAGCATATATCGGTTTGAATCTACTTCGTAGGATGTTTAGTGCATTGGTAATTTAATGTGATGAATTATACGTTCATGTCTCCGGCCCCTCAACACCGCGAATCGGACTCAAAAACGTACCATACGTTTGTGCTGCTGCACTTCTCAAGATATTAAGGAATACTTTTAGGAGCTGTAGACACAGAAGGTCCCCCCCCCCCTACTTGGGCGTATGAAGTTGAAATCGGCACCATTTCTTTGTGTTACATTTGTGCTTACTGCAAACCCCATCGTTTGCGGTGCTCTCCTTCCCAAGATATTGAGGATTAATTTTGGAGTACTGTAGACATGACAGCCTCCCAATTTGGTACATGAATCTAAAATGAGTGCCATTAGTTTGCGCTGCTCCCCTTCCCGAGATATTGTGGATTAATTTGCGGGAGGGGCAAGATTGATGTTAATGGTTAGTGCTAGGTTTGTTCTGGAGTTTTCCGCAAACCTCGTCATTTCAACTCCCCCTTCTAGAAGTATTGTGGATAATCTAATCATTGAACAATTGCTCTAATTCCACACAGCAGCGAAGTCACGTTTCGAATCCTAAAAAACCAGATCAAGGCGTATCTACACGGGCCGATTCCACCTGAACAAGCCAGTTTCATTCCACGAAGAGGCACAAGGGAACAGATAATGAATGTCCGGCAAATCATCGAAAAGTGCAGGGAGTTC